>JAFIRS010004097.1:0-100866 GCA_018342105.1 Gonioctena quinquepunctata
AAAAAATTTGGGAAAAACAAATGAAGAAAAAACGGAGAAAAACCCCAACAGTTTGGGCGAAATTTTAAAAAAAAAAAAATTGTTGGCCTTATATTCTATGATTTAATCAACAGGAGTTACCGATCAAGGAATATTCACCCCTTAAGACCCTCTGAATAATGTTTTCCCCAATATGGATAGGAAATGATAGAAGTATTAAATGGCCTAACAGCCGAACTTGACCCTTGGATAAGGTTTTTGGTTATTTCTAAAAGACATTGTTAATAATAATAAAAGTAAAATAATATTCAATTTCCATTAAAGACACGATTGGACTTGAAATAGAGAATCTGAATGTCATTTAAAGGTCGCAATTTCCAATGCACTTATGAATAAAAAGAAGACGTTATCAATTATCCCTTCGATAATAATGGTGGACACATTGAACATCTTTCATTCATTGGGAAATTTCCCTAAATAAATTTTTAATTTTTGTATAGATATTTCAACTTTTTCTTCCTCACGGAACCATTTTGATCATTCCTTTGGGGGAATTGTCATTTAACAAACATAATAAAGTTGTAATTTTCATAGCCACGTTAAAATTTAAATAACTTTCATAGGATAGGATTTACACTTAACAATTGATCTAAGTTATTCGCCGTTTGATAACTCAAAACGGGTAACATATGGATATTTTGAAATCAGAAAAAAAGATCATTCCAAAAATTCAATGATATACAGGGTATCCCATTCAAAGAAAAAATATCTCCTGAAATTAGCATTTGATAGCATTTTATCAATATTCAGTCAAAACCCACAAAAATGTAACATTCAACTCTTTTTCTATATGCAAATAATAACTATGAAAAGGGGGGGGTAATTTATAGTGAATAGCCTGGTACCATAAGAATCATTCTAGGAAAAAATCCATTTATTTCAAATGTATTGCTCTTTAAGGAGATATGATACCAAAGGGAAATAAGTTTATTCCTAGCCATCAAAGGAGATATTTCTGTTTTTCAGTTCCAGGGGGATGTTGCATGATTTGATCTATTGACGTTTTCTAATTTATCCGAGAGACCCTGGTGCAGTCTTCTGCAGAAGAATATCGAAGAAATCTATGAGTGTAGATATACATTTTTCGGTATTCCGCGAGAAAAATAGCTCCTGTAGTATATTTCCCCAACTTTTTTTAAACCCCACCGAGATGTAAACGTTTAATTTTTTTTTTTAAGTTATTGAATGCTTTGTTCCTTAGTTCGATCATCTATTTGATATTATAAAACACCAAGATGCTGGTAGTTTGGTGGGCGCGTGATGACTGATGGGGGAGTAATTAGTTTGGGATTGAAGAGATCAAGCATTTCAAAAATCATGTCCCAGTTATGAGATACTAGATCTGCATTGGAGAAGACGCCATGCCAGGAAGGAAAACTTTTCTGTGGTCTCCCAAAGCCCAAAATTTGAAGAAGAGTATAGGTGCTGAAAACCCGATCATTGAGAACCCACTGGAATAAGGTTTCAGGATGAAGGCAAGCAAAAGGGCTTCTGAGCCCATCGCCCCAAAAGGACCCTAAAAAGTTTTTCAAATGGACGATAGATACTGGTAAGGGGCCCGCTCATTTTCCCAAAAAAATTATATCGCATTTATGAGATACTATATCTGCCATGAAGAAGTTTCGTGCCGTTTCGATGTTCCCAGATTTCTGTTATTACCCTGTCATTGTTATACCTTTTTCAGGATCAACTGAACGTTCCAAATTTCAGCATTGGATTTTTAAATATTCAGGGGAAACAGATTCCCATAAAATAGGGTTTTTTAAATTTTGGGAAAAACCCCCTCAATTCATAAAAAGGGGTTATATAGGTCGAATCCAAATAGATGGTGGGTGTTTCAGTTCTACCCTTCATGCGACGCACATTCAATGGCGAAACGTGGGCTTTTTCATTTGCCCGTATTAGTTATTCAAAGAAGTATGACAAATTCATTTTTCAATTTAAACTTGGGTCATGTGGAAGGACCTGAATTTATCTGTAATTTGGGGCGTAATCAGTGAGCGTGTATGTGAACTGGAGTTTATCATGATCTAGCAAAAATCTATGGGGAAACGAATAGCATATATCAGTTGGGAGAAGTCGAATGAATATATAGGATGATTCGAAAATTAGAACGTTAACATTTCCAATTTTAAAAATATCTATATTTGTAACCGAATGATATAAGAACCTGCAGGGAAGTGGGGGCCTATTTTTGGGAAATCAATGATGAGATAGACATTTGAAATACATCCTAGGGGGGCCCCGAAGTCCAACCCGCCTTTACGTGGTTTGGGGTGAACGAACCGTGGCCGTGCGGTGAATGGGGTAATTTGCGGCATTCACGTGGTTTTTGGGGGGTGGCCGGAATTTGGGCTAAAAGAGGCTCTGGCAAAAAAACCAAAATAAGTTTGGGGCACCACTGCGAATGATGTATGGGACCGAAATTCCAAAAGAAAAAGGGTGTCGCATTGAGACAAGGCAAAATTTCAGGGGTAATTAGCCTTACCCCCGGCAGGGCAAAACAGAGCTAATTATAATAATAATAATGATAAGTTTATCCAATCTCAGATGATAGACATGGCAAGTATGCAAACATGTAAAATTATACCACAGAAGTTGTAGTGGAAAACTACTCGTATGTGGAGTATTTATTTTATTATGGTAAAATCACTCACATTATGGTGTCTAAAATGGTCTGCAGAAAAAATTACATTGTATGAAACTTATCTTAGTATAAAAGAAATAATTATAAAAAATTTAAAAAATTTGGAAGAAATTACAGTATGTGTATATAAAAAAAGAAAGTTCGAGGAGATATGTATATAAAACTCCCAAAATTTAATAACTATCATATAAAAAGTATATATAAAAAAGAGAAAGAAAAGGAAGGATACTGATATATACATGAGAAGGAATGAAAGAAGACTACAGTACAGAAAAGATACACTAATCATATCAAAACCCATTGAACGATGATACAAATTCCTGAACAAATCAGTACACTGAGAATAAATGCATAAAAAAAAGGTAGGCACCGAAAGGTATAAACATATATATATATATATATATATATATATATATATATAAATATAAAAAATTTGGGAGAGGTAGTCTTTGCTGACTAGTTAGGAAAAAATCTGAGAAATAAAGAAAAAGAAGATCACAATATGGATTTAAAACCAAAAAAATTTTTGTAAAAGAAAAGAATGCTTCGAAACGATTTTTTTGGGAAAAGGGCATTTATTTCAATCCAACAATTGTTTAAGAAAAGAACAGATCTCAATCATTTAAGTGAGATCTATTCTTATCTATTAATCTTGACAAGAACCCGAATGTTCTCATAATAAATCTTTCCCTTTTTTAGTTAATACAAAATAACATGGAAGTTTTGTAAAAAATAACTAATAAATATATTTATCCAAAATTTTACCATTAGAAAATCCCATCTTCAGTAGTAATTGCAATTGATGTTTTCCACTTTCATTTGGGCAGCTTAGACCAAATGTTCTTCTTCTTCTTAAAAATTGTACAATTTTTTTACGTTGACATTTTAGGGTTTTGTTAAATTCCAACCTCGATGTTGTTATTTTCCTCACTTCTTTTTACATTCATAACCAAAAAAAAGTTCACCACAATGGTTTTCGGCTTTTAATGAAGTTTCCAGTGATGTTTTTTGTTACAAATATTATTCCATAAATCTAATTGTTGCTCCATGTTTTACATGTTTTAATGCTGTCTTTACATCTTTTGTATTTCACCGAAAGAGGTAGAGAAAGATAGATATACGAATCATATTCAAACCACATTAAAGATGAAAGATTGAATTGTATGTTTAAAAGGAAGTGATAAAATAATTTTAGGGTGATAAATAGTATGGAAGTTAGATTTTCCATAGGAACAACATCCTAGATCAGAAGGAGCTGCGAAAAAATTTGTATCGCTTGCAGCCAATGTTTAAATTTTTTTTTTCATTGCAGGTGAATTTATTTCACGTTTTGAAAGGTATTTTTTTTTAAAAATCTTGGACCAAAAAAAGACATGATTTCTCAAGGCGGTTCTGTTAACTTCAGGAATATGCACGGAAAGAGGCTGATTTCGGAGTACTAATTTTCTGTAGGGTTTTTTTTTTTGATAAATTTTTTAGTTTATTGACCCCGTAAGTAGATTTCATTGATGTCGAGAACTCGGGGAAAGGGTCAAAGAGTTCTTTTTGGGAAAATTTTCTGCCATAAATGATTTTAGAATCCATTTTGAAAATTTAAAGGGGGGGATAGATAATGATCATAGGCACCACCCCATGCTATCAACCCATACCTGATTTGGGTTCCACCAAGGCGTAGTAGATACCCTTTAACGGGCAATATTTACCATCGTTTTGAAATGCCTGAATAGGTGGAGCAAACTTTTAGTTTCCCAGCTAGTTTTGGTATATGATGATCCCACCTCAGGTTGCAGTCGATAGTTGAGCCCAAGAACAGTCCGGGATATTAAAAGTTTTTTAGGTTTATTATTTAAAGTTATCGGAATTAATTTTTTAAAACACAAGGTTTTTTCAAAATTTATTTAAAACCGGTCAAAAAATTTTTTATTTTTAAACGGGGATTAATGTTTGGCCAATTTTTGCTTGTGGTACACCCAAACTTTTGGTTTTGGGAAAAAAATTAAGGGTTTTGAAAACGGGGGCCCAAAAATTTCCCTTTTCACCAATTTTTTTCAATAATTAAAATTCCTTGAAAATTTACAATTGTTTTTTTTAAAATGCTTTTAAAAAACCGGCATGGCCTTCCACCGGTTTTTTTAAATTTTCCCCAAAGTTTCAGCCAGGTCCACGAAGATACAAAGTGATGGTTTTCCTTTATCAAGGGGTTTTTAAAATTTTTGAGTTGAGGGTTGCTATTGCATCTTGAGGGACCTAGCCTTCGGAAACCGTACTGCAGTTGAGCAAGGATATTATCTTTATAGAAATTTTAAAAATGGTTTTGATTACATTTCTATCATCTTCGCAAGGCAGGATATTAAAGATATAGGTCTGTAATTTGGGATTCCACCATTTTGGGGGGACCGACCTTTTCCCCAGAATGAAAAAAAGGGATTGAATAAAAAAAAAAGGTATCGAATGATATCACCGATGCTATTTTTGACATGAAAGAATCGGGTTGCAGATTGATGACACGAGAAAGCATCAATTGAAAAATTTCAAATAACATGGGAGTCATGTGGCTATTGTTGAAAATACAATTCAATTTCTTTTCCAACCATCCTTTTTTTTCGCAAAGTTCTTTCACAATATGCATTCGTGCAAAATAATAAAAAAAAAAGCTATTATGTAGGATTTCTATTTATTGAGAATGAAAAGCAACACTGTTGTGAATTAACGAATTAGGTGTTTGAAATGTTTTGCAAATGCTTCATGACAATAAAATATCTGATTTAAAACACCCGAAAATTTTGTAACATATCTGCACACAAACCCCTGTTATTGTTGTTTCAGTTCCTCCAAGGAGTCTTATTGTAGTTCATATACTTTGATTTGATGTAACCCCACAGAAAGAGGTGGGTCGGGTAAT
Source organism: Gonioctena quinquepunctata (assembly GCA_018342105.1). Taxonomy (NCBI): domain Eukaryota; kingdom Metazoa; phylum Arthropoda; class Insecta; order Coleoptera; family Chrysomelidae; genus Gonioctena; species Gonioctena quinquepunctata. Next base: position 5,589 of record JAFIRS010004097.1, read on the forward strand.
CGTGCCGGCCATCCGATTGGTCCCGACGTCCAATCCATCTCATAGGGTATCTTGCACGATTTGACTAGGAAGTGAGGAGGGCCCGTCTTGTGAAAATAATGTGTTCTGAATCGTTCTCATTTCTTCCAGCATTTGAAATGAGTGGATCGATCGTTTTTGTATCATTCCAGGTATAAATTACCGTTCAAGTTTTCTTCCAGAAATAAGGTCCTAAATATGGTCTCCCAGAATTCCTGCCCATAAATTTTGGGTTTTCTGTGGGAAAGTTTGGAGTTGTGTCAATCCAGTACTGCACATTTTGTTTATTCACGTTTCCATTGAGAAAGTAATTTTGTGTGAAAACAAATATTTTATGTAATTGCGGTTCCCAGCCATCTTTTTTAATTTCACAGAATTCCATCCTTCGGTCTGAGTCATCGTTGTACGTTGGTGTAACATTACCAACTTGTATGGAGGGAATTTGTGTTTTTCAAATATTGTTACTATCGCTATTGATACGTCAATATATTTGCTACAAGTGAGGTATTTTTGTTGGGGATAACCACCATCTGGCAGTTACCTTCCGAAATTGATTTTGGCCAGCTCTACGGCCCTATGAACAGTGCCAGTTCTGTTGAATTTTTAAAACCAGTTTCCCAAATACTTCGAGTTATTGATGATCAGGAATTTTAATTGAAAATTATCTCTGATGCATGGTAGTTCCCACGGCCTCACAAACATGAGATTGCTCCAGTTTTCTACGATTAGACGTACACGAACCATGATGATTTTTTTAAATTCAAAATAATGATAATTCCTTTAAATACAAATGCGAAACTATAAAGAGGTAAGTAATGATATAATCTTTGTTACATTAGAAATTCTTAAACATCGACAAAGCAATCCAATTTCATAATGGGCATTTCTAGGTTACTGCTTGATTATCAGTTTACTGAATCCATAAATGATACCCTTTATGATTATAGTCATTAAAAATAAATGAGTTGGTATTATTTGGGTATAATTCTGGAAAAAGCCTACAAAAGGCTATTGTATAGAGAAACACGTGTCGTGGTTTCATTAACCCAGTTAAGGATAATCACTTTGTGAATGAGTGTCTTTTCACTTCAATATGGATTTTCCTCAACTATCGGCGCATCAATTCAAAAAAAATTAGATTACTGTATGGATTCGGAATTCTACCTAATTAGGCTTTGAAACGAATTCGCAATTGAAAATAGTTTGAGTAATGAATCTTCCTCATCGACCGTGTTCAGGTTACTCATCGCAATTGTAATTCAGTAGAACAACCATGGTTGAAACTATAATTGAATTACCTTTTCAACGGTGTGCAACTCGACCTCTATGCCTTCGAATTTTCAAGTTGTTATGCCCCCAGCGCCATCTGTCGAGTAATTGTAATGTTTTTCCTCTCAAAAATTAGGGGTCGGTTATACCCTTCAAAATATTAGTTGTCCCATTGTTTCATATGAAACCGTTCAAAAGTTATCGAGATAAGGGGACCATACAGATCCGTACTTTTCTTGACATTTCAAATGCACATTGTGATGACAAAATCAACGAAAAAGATAGAAACAATCAAAAGCTGGAAAGATAATTGAAGCATCTTTTCAAAGATGTCCCCATGACCCCCCATGCTATTCAAAATTTTGAATCTGATGTGCCTCCTCGCCATCTATCGGGCAATCACAATCTTTTAATTTCAAAAGTAGTATCAGTGATATCATACAATACTTTTTTTTCCATTGGTCTACGTCGAACCGTTCAAAATTAAAAGGGGAGAGGACCATAAAAGCCCAAAGTCACATATCAACGAAATGAAAAAAGATGTTAGGGAAAAAGAATTGAATTATTTTTTTAACGATGTGCCACGACCCTGTTTGAACTCGCCTTTAGTGGACTGTATAGTTTGAATAAGTTGAAAATTAGCGCTGATGGATTGATTTTCTGAATTTAATGATTTTGGGGGTGAATCAAATCGGGGTGTGGTTTTACCCTAATCAATAGAAACCAGCTGGCATATTGACTTGGGCCAAACACAATTTTTTTTTTTCACTCACGGAGTATAGATTTGTTTTGGGAGCAACGATATCCGAGGTGAATGTTTACAAGAGTGTCTTGTCACTTTTAGCCGAAGATGGGGAGCAACTCGTCCTCTAGGGAAAAAGGGAAAAACAGCCAAAGTCGCGATAATTGGCAGTGACAATTGGGGGAGAGGTATACCAGACAAACACAAAAAAGTAATAGTAAGTCTAATATAAAAAAAACAAAAGGGGGTGAAGACGGAACATAACCGCCCCCCCAAAATACAAAAACCCCTTATAATGGGTCGCTGGGGTAAAGGACAGAGCTTTACCACCGACCGCTTGAGTAGACCTTGAGGGGTCTTTACGGTTACCACTGCACCACGTTATCGGTTCCAGGGTGTATTTCTATAAACCCCACCGAGGCCAAGGGGCGGAGGGAGAGAATTTGTTTGATAAGAACCATAGTACCGATATCAATATTGGTAGAGGGTTCATCCATTTACCCCGTTGGGAAAAAAGTATGGAGGTATTTTTACTCCAACGAGACCAAAAACCTGAACTAATCGCTGAACAGCCACCGTGAGAGTTGTTTAAATTTAGATGAATGAATTGTCATCGGGGAGCATTTAACGGCTCGGAAAAAAAAAATGACCGGGGAGTGAGGGCTGAGAGATCGTTGGGTTCGGAGGACAGATTGGTCGGGAATTTAAAACACCTTCTACTTGCACGAGAACAGATTGAACTCTTATGTGAGGTCTGATCACCAAAACTGGGAGAGATTTTTAACGGATTTTATTCCTGCCTCCCATAATCCTCCGAAATGAGGACGGGGGGAGGGATAAACCCCAATCTATAAGTCCTGTTGAGCTGCATCCTGCATTTGTTTGAGTACCGAAGTCAACAAAATTGGTAGATTGTCCCCCAAATGTTTTTGGACCTCCCACGTCGTGAAATGAAACGCCCCAGTGGCCAGAAAAGTGTCAGTGGATAGATCTGAGCCAGCCCAAATGGATTGCCTTGGTGAAAAAAAAAAAAACGCAAATATACGATTTCGAGTTTTGGAACCACGATACCGCCAAGGGAAATATTATGGGGGCCTCCGAAGCTAAACCGACGAGGGAAAAACACTTCCTCGAAAAATTTCCCTTGGGGAAGGTTTACCCATTGAGGCTCTTATTGATTTTTTTTCCCAAAAATCAGACTTTGGGGAAATGACTGGGGGGAACCTGTTTAAGCGGAAAGTATCCAATTTTTTTGAGGAGAAGAAAATGGAGAGTTTGGGTCCGGGGGGTGTAAATACTGACGATGAGCATTCCGACGAATAATTCTGTGATTTATGGTGACGTGGTACTAACAGTGGATGGCGTTTATCATAGGAAATTGAGTGGACAAACCCGGCCACCAACCCTCAGAAGACCTTTGTCATCGAGAAAAGATTCAATTTGGTAGAGGCATAGGATTTTTCCATTGTAAGAAAGAGATTTTGACTTGAATATGGAACCCTGAACATGTTTAATGAGTACCAGTGAAGTTTGGTGAAGTTCAGAGGAGTCAGGGTGACAAGGTTCGTTGGGGAACGGGGACATGGCAGTTGGCAATGAAACGTCTCATAAACGCTACTATCCGTTATTTTACAAAGAGGAAAACCCCCCCGAGAGCACTAGGAAATGAACATCGGCTTGCATGGAGAGAACGATTTTTTTCTTCCAAAACAGTCCCTATCATCGTTCAATGGGTTGAAGGAGGACGGCCACTTAAAGGGGGGGTTCTAGGAGGAGAGGGCCCGGGCCCACCATTGGGAATAGTCTAAAAGCTGACGAGGAAAAAAGCCTCGAAAACACAATCACCGGATTCTGTTCTGAGGGCACAAAAGTGCCAAGTTCCGGCAATTTTGTCTTGAATATGACTTACGCGATTGCTCACGAAAGTTTTCCATTTGGTGAGATGAGCGTATCCAGCAGAGAGGGAGGAGTCGCCAAACAAAAAAAATCAACAGGTTTTGTTTTTTGAAAAATCAAGAAAAATGAGAAAAGGTCCGACAGAAGAGGGGCACATAATTTTAGCCGGGGATGATATAGTTTTTAAAGGCGATAATCTTTTATTTTTCACAAATCAAAATTTCACACGGGGCCATCAACACCCCTATATCTGCAAATATGACCCAAAACCCCGTCACCGCATCTGCAAATCCATGGAGGGTACAGAAGTGGCTGCAGAATGGTGGAATGCATGTCGAGGCACGCTTATGGTTGAAATAGAGGGAAGTTCAGGCTTGAAGCGAGTCCAAGTAGCCACAAATCGATGGAGGTGAACATCCCAACCGATGCGAAGAGTCCAAAGGTGTTGAATGAGTTTTTTGGGGAACAACGTGACAGGACTAAGGAACCCATGGATCAAATACCAAGCAAGTTCAGAGAGAATGTTTCTTTTCGTACATTGAGCTTGGGGGCCCAGATGCTGAATGTAAGACATCAACAGGAATTCCATTGTAAACCCAATACTTTTACAGAAGAAGTGTTATGAAATCGAGGGATGTTGATTGGTGGAACTTTTCGGGGAGAGTAACGCGTGATTACTATTCCATTTGTGGATTCAAACCCCCTTGTCGAGAAGAGCGATCAGTTGAGATTTCGGTGGCGTTCTGAAGGTTCACAACTAGTTACGATATCATCTAAAAGGAGAGTTTCATCGCCGCTGAGGAATATTTTTTACCTTCTTCCTCCGCAAGGGGGAGAAGGGCTTTGGCAAAAAAGGAAGGGAACCCCACCCGGGGCAGATTGAGGATGAAGTTTTGGCCCCTTGGTCGAGCAAAAAACGCCAAACAATTTTTTGATTTTTATGGTTTTCTGATACTAGAATTTGGCGGAAAACCCAATGTCATATCAGAGAAACAAAAGCACCTAACTGATCAAGAGTTTCACCAAATCACTTTGAATTTGGGGCCCGTGAAAAAAATATTGAGGAGGACCATTGAAACTCTTCGGAGGCCAAAAAAAACCCTGAGTTTGGTGCTCGCACTTCCCGGACGATATAAAACAAATCAAATCAATATTTATTCATTCAAAGACCCCAAGGGGGGTAGAACATGTCAAGTATACAGGCATATGCGTATATATTTTTAAAAAAAGAAACCAAAAAAAAAATTTAATAGCCAATGAGTTAGTCACAGTGGTAATAAAGATAAAATGCAAAAAATAAAAAACAATTAAATGACAAACATGTTAAAATCATTAAAAAAAATTTATTGATGTTATAAAACAGATTTGAAAAAAATTGTTTAATAGAGTTTCGGAAGTTGAAGGAGTAGTTTGATTTTGATGTCTTGGGGAAATTTTTTATAAACCCATTCCGTTGAGAGTGGTCCATTTGACGTTATCGGAGATTATCAGGGTTTGGGGATGGGGTTTTTCTGGTTCCATAGGAAAAAAAATCCATATGCCGGGGAAAAGTATTTCTAATTTTGTGAATATAACAGGCAACTTCCATTATGTACAGACAAGCCAAAGGCAATATATTCAACTCAGCAAATACAGGTCTACAGGAGTGTCTGATGATATGTATTTTATTGCTCTCAAAGCTCTTTTTCTGGCTCAAGAATAGATACTGTGCAGCTGTTGAATTTCCCATAGTAGAATGCCATAGAGTAAAAATAGACTGGATTTCGGCAAAGTAAGTTTCAAACAGTTACATCAACAACCTTCCGTAGACATCGAATCTGGTATATTTTCGTATTAATTTTGTTGATTGCACTAGTTATATGCTCATACCAACTGAGATCATCTTGCAATGTTATGCCTAAAAATTTGGTTTTTGATTTCTCGGTAATATTTAATTCCTCAAATTTAATTAAGAGGGGTTGTCTATAATTTTTGTCTAGTATGAAATAACCAGATACTCAGTTTTTTCGATGTTGAGATACAATTGGTTTGCGAAACCATTCGCCCAGCTTAGCAAGGAGATGGTTGCATGCTAATTCATTTGATTCACTGCATTCTTGGGAGACAAAAAGATGAGTCGTCCGCATAAAGTGTGATGTTATAGTCAGGTAGGAATTCAACTATATCCGCAATAAATAAAGAGAAAAGTATCGGTGTTAGGACACTCCCCTGTGGAACACCCATTTCCACTAGGGAGGTATCTAGTATGCTTCTGACCGGCCCATCAACTTCTTTGGAAACATATTTGTACAAACTGGTTCTGTTAGAGAGATACGATTTAACCCAGTCAGCTGCAGTTCTCCTGCCGCAAAGCCATAGTTTTGCAGCAATGTACAGTGAGGGGACGCAGTCAAATGCTTGGCTCAAATCGCAAAAAAATACCTACTGGTGATTTTCTATTATCAATTTCTAACAAAACATTGTTGTAAAAGTCAACTGTTGCAGTGGTAGTGGATTTTCCTTGCGAAACCATGTTGTTGGTCAGGTATCAGATTATATTTGTCAATAAAAGGAATGAGCTCTGTCAGCATGCAATATTCGGCCACTTTTGCAAATGGGGAAAGACCTGAAACTGGTCTATAATTCAATGAGTTCTCTTCTTCTTTTGTACACCGGAGTGATCTTGCTGATTTCAAGCAATTTGGAAATACACCTGCTAGAAAGAATGATTTACTAAGTGGGTCAAGATGCTAGCTAATTCTTCCCAGATGATCTAATTAAAGCGGAAGGGATTTCGTCGGCCTGTAGACATTTTATTTTTTTAACTTTAAGACAATCACTCGCATTTCGGCCTCTGAGAAAGGTATCAAGACAATGGAGTTCATATTGCTTTACCTGAAAATTCAAAATTCCCTGACGTTTTATGGACTTCACCACATTTTTGGAGTTTAGTAAAGAAAAACATTGAAAGTATCTGCTATTATCTTAGGGTCAGTAATTTCATGGTTATTATTAATAATTTCATGTTCGTTGATGATATTTTTGTTCCTGAGTTTATTTATGATATCCCAAGAAGCTTTATTTTTGTTTTCAGATTCCTGAATAAGACAGCTATAGAATGTTTTTTTGGTCGTTTCGACTAACTGCATATGTTCAGCTTTGATTTTATAGTGATCTTTGAGTTCTTCATATTGCTTTTGCAAAATGAAGAGATCCCTCAGGTTTTCACTGGAAGTTTTATGACGGATGATACCCACGATTTCTTATTGGTTTTACCAATCCTATTTGACAATGGAAAACATACATCAAATATTTCCCAAAAATTCCATAAAAAATTGGTTGAATTTATCACTCAGTCATGCAAATCATAAACTTCGCTCCAGTTTTCAACTTTCAGTGTATTTGCAAAGAGTTCTTATTAGTGGAATTGAAATTACGTTTCTGCATTTTTCAAAGTATTATCACTTGTATAAGTATGAAGTTCAATTTCTGAATTTACCTTAACGGTTATGGATTTGATCCGAAATGGGGGTATCATCTATGGACGTAACTACTTCATTATCTACATTTATGAAAACATTATCAATTCTCGTACTAGTAGTTGAAGTCACTCTAGTATTTTCAAACACGACTTCATGCAACCAAATTGCGCCATTATATTGGATCTCATTAGCTTCAAATGAAGGAATGTTAAAATTTATGTTGAAATCACCTGCTATCCATAGAAGTGCATCCCTAGTGAATACTGAATTCAATACAGCCTCCAACCCGTCCGCAAACGTTTGGAAATTGCCTGTTGAGCTCTGTAAATGCAAATAAGAATATGGAGTTTTTGGTTGAAGCTCCATTTTACACCGCAAACCTCAAAGTCTTGTTCGATACAATGTTTTATCACATTTACCGTTCAACAATCAGATCCTTCCTGGCCCATATTGCACATCCACCACTCTCTGAATCTTTCTACTGTAATGACTAATGAAGTTGTATTCGTTTATCGATATACTACACTTCATCTTCCTTGCCCATGTTTCAACAAGAGCAATAAAGTATGTATTCGAATCATTCACCTACCTCTATCAAGTTATTCTTATTATTGACACTACGAATATTAAGATAGTATAAGAAATTTATGAAAGAAACACATTTATTTATGTTAGCATTCGGGTTCTTCCCTTCTTCAGTTTTTCGTCTAAGGTTGACGAGTGTTTCTGGAATTCCTTTTTTTCCATCAGTTGAAGTCCTGTGTTTGAGAATTCAATTGAAAATTTGAAACCTCGGCACCGCCATTCCTGATTCGATCAAGATATTTTCCTCTTTCGAAAATCGAATCGGCGTACTGCCACACCCTGGGCCAAAATTATTTGTATAGACTTGTCTTTCATTTCATAATTTAATCCAATTTGAAACATTTATTGTCATTACTTTTTTAAATGGATTTATTTCTTTTATGTGGAACTGGCCATCGCCAGTTTTTTTTCTGCAAGATATTTTCTTATAATTTCTTCTGTGACATGATCCTTCACCCTGATCAAAAAGCCATACTTTTTTCTCCGGGACTCTACCAGCAAAACCATTTTTTTCATCCTCTTCACTTAATTTTGCTTCACCTATCTGTGTATTCCTGTTTTTCTTATCAACACCATATTTTGGTTGTGAAGAATTTGATCCCCTGTAGGTATTTCCTTTTCATCACTATTTATATTAATCAGGTGACTCATCACGGAGACTTGTTTATCTTGGAGTTTTTGGTGGTCACTGATTCTGCCTTTTGTCAATCCTTCGAATGGGGTTCTTTGTTGTTTCATTCTCAGGTGTATGAATTTGTTTTTCCTTATCGTTTTGTGGAGCCTCGGTTTTATAAGTTGTGTTGCTTTATTGTCATTTGATTTTGACGGAGTACTTTCCAAATATGAAATTTTTCTAATTCAGCAGTGTTATTGAGCTCATCCTTATCGGCGATTATGGAGTCCTTGTTTTTGATTGTCTGTGTCAGCAACCGAATCGTTTCTAGGAGATACAAATAATCGGTTTCACACACCTCACTGTCCATCTGGTTTTTCTCTTTCATAATTGAAGATTCACAACACGTTTTTATTCGTAAAGCACAACTGTTGTGATAAACTGCATCACAATTTAGACAGTTTGCACCTTTTGTTACATTTTTCTTACAATATTTACAGGTTTTCTTTAGCACATCTGAAGTGTCCTTGTCACTATCGGCCATCTTGGAATATGATGCGGAATAAAAAAGCGATCAGAGTTGGCCAAATCACTTTCAACTGAGGACATGTGTTGTTGATCGAGATAATCTTGCATGAAATCACAATATTGTTTATTCAATTGAGGGTCCTTTCGTAACCTTCGTTCTAATGAGAACAAACGCCGAAGAGCAACTTCTCGTGAATTGGGAAACATCGGGTCGACTGAACGAAAGGGAAGTGAAACAATGAACCGACCTGATGTGGTTCGAGAAACAGTGGAAGTGAATATTTGTTCACAGAGATCATCTTCTGGAGTTGATTTGCAAATTCTAGGAACCTCTTCAACTTCCCAGAAGCGCTTAAAAGATGTGTCTAGAGGAGGATCATATGAGCAGTGTAACGAGTTTAACGAGTTTGAACTAGGCTCACAAGATACTGTTCCCATGAGAATCCATCCGAAGACAGTATGAAATGCACTGGGTTCATTTTCATTCCTTGAGAGTTGACTATCTTCAAAAATGAGAGGGAATATATCGGCACCTAGCAATAGATCAATATCGCTAGAGAGATAAAAGCAGGGGTCTGCGAGTTTCAAATTTGAAAGGTGGGACCAAGACCTCGCGTCAATATCATGACTAGGCATGTAATTGCAAACTTTGGGCATTACAATGACACTGAAATTGATAATAGGCTTGGGGCTAGTACAAGGTCGGATCTGGAGTGGAACTGCCTTAGAGGCCAAGGAATTCATATCACTGATACCTTGAATAGATAAAGAGATATTTCTTCGGTGCACATTCAATCCAAGATGATTGCAACATTTTGACTAACAATACTGATTTGAGAACCTGTGTCGAGCAACGCCCGAACCGTTTGATAATTACCAGGCATCAAGTACTCCAATGAGTGCCGTCGACAATAAAACAGTTGCCGCGGACGAGGAAGAGTGTGGAGGGGTTTCAGCTTGATCTGTACAAGGAAAAGCTTGAGCATTTACGGAAGCATGCGCAGTGGCGAGGTTATTGAAAGCGGGTTCATCAGTAAGCGACTGATGAATGAAAGTAATGTCTCTGGACTGAGTCTGCAGGGGAGGTTGAGAGTGTTGATTAGAGAAGCCAGGACTGTCATTGAAATGTAAGAGAGTATGGTGACACTGTCCACATTTCAGACAATGTGATTTGGACGAACAATCTTTAATCACATGTCTAGAACCCAGGCAATTCACACACCATTTTTTCGTTCTGACCAGACTGTATCGATCACGAGAATTCATCGCCAAAAACTGGGGGCATTTATAGATAAGATGATCTGAATGACATAATGAGCATAGGGGTTGTTTTACTTGAGCATGAAAAGATCGCCTAGGGGAAAAATTAGAGGAGAGTATTGAGAAGAAAGCCGTGGATTTTCCACGGATTTTGGCAATCTTTGGCGTACAATCAGCAGCTCTATCTAAAGCCCAACATTGCTGTATGACAAAGTCTTGAAGCGATTCAAACGTTGGAATTTCATTGGAGCCATGATGAATCTCAAATCGGGATATCGTATTGGAATCTGAACGTCCAAGAGCATGTTGAACAGCAAAAACTCTATTGATCAGTAGGAAATTTTAAGTTTTTTAGTGCAGCAATATTTTCGATATAAGTATCTATTAATTTTCGTAGGTTTGAGAAGTAACCCGATTTTCAGGAATGTTTGGAGCATTTTCCAATTCAAGATAATGAGCAGTGGCTAAAAGTCGTTTATTATCAAACCGTTTTATCAGAGACTCATAAGCAACAATATAATTTGCATCCGTAACTGGATTGCATTTGACGAGAGATAACGGGGGACCAGACAGAGAAGATATGAGATAATTGAACTTTTCAATATTTGCCAACGCCTGATTTTCATGCACCAAACTATTAAATATGTAGATAAATGTTTTCCAATTTTTGAGATTGCCATCGAATTTGACAAGTTCGATTTTTGGAAGTTTTACCTGACTTGTAACTTGAATGCTAGTGCTATTTGGATCTTGATCTGCGTCAAACAATGAAGAATACGTCGATTTTGCGTGATAATAATCTTGGTAAAAGTTGCGAGACAAAGTTTTGAATTCATCATTATTATATGTATCAGCAACTATGAGGAGAGGGACAAGTGTAGCATTTTGGTTTTCAAATTCTTGATAAATATCTTCCAAATGAGTAAATTGAAGTAGATATGCTATGCCGGTACGAGCGCAACCCCTATTTTGGGGTGGGTTTTGGCGAGCGGTTGAAGGGGTGGTTTTCGGGTGGGGGTAGGGATGATGGTGGCGGTCATGGGCGGTTCGTTGTGGGAGGGGTTTGTGAAAAAGATGGCGGTGAGAGGGGTGGGGGTGGTTGTATGTGGGTAGGGGGGGGGATGAGTGGCCTGTGATGGGTCGGAATGGTGGCAGCCATGTTGTGTATGGGAGTGTGTGATTGAGAGTGGAGGTGGGGAGAGCTGTGATAGGTCGTGGCGTGGTGATAGCCGCCGGCCGTTATCCAATAGCCGAGCAGCATATTGAATAGGGTGTCAACCAATATCCGTCAACGGCATTGGTTGGGAGGAAGTGTCACGTGATCAGTGAATGGCGGCGGCCATTTTGGAAAGTGGGAGGAGCCAGCGATGATGCGGCTATGACTCAACCGACAAGTCTTTGCAGGAATATTATCTACGTCAGCACTTATCAGTTGTTTATTTAAGCGACCGGATATCGGCGGCATCCTTTGTTTACATTGAGATAAGATATCGGCGGCGGCATCCTTTGTGAAAGAGTTTGTTTACATTAACAAGATAAGAGAGTATGCAGCTGCACGCTCGAACCGTGGATAACTTCATTCATATGATTACTATTCGTATTTGTATCTAAGCGGACTAAGGCACTGTCGGCGACATGGAAGCGGCCGATGGATCCGTTTGCATATTCAAGGTCAAATGATTTGCATCATCCAGTTCTGAGAATTTTGTCGAGTTGACAGTTTTCGAATTGCGCAGTAGGAAATTGATGTGGGTGACTGATCCCCACCGTCAGCTTCATTCTTCATCTGTCCTCTGAACTGTGAACATCGTTCTATTCAGTGCTCTCTTTCTTGCCTCTGAGTTTGTGTCTGTGCATCTACCAAACATCTAAAACGTAAGTTTTATTTTATTGTTTTCCTTTTTTTTCAAAACCTTTTTCTTGTATGCCAAAAGGGTACTTTGGTTTTTTACTTCATATATCGAGGGTGGGGTTTTTTCTATTTGTTTGCGGGAGGATTGTTTTTTTTCTTTAAACATTTTAAGGGATTGTTTATTGATTATAGATGAATCTTGCAGAAATAAACGCTGTTGCGAGCAGTAGCTACAGGAAACCGTAGCTCTATCAACATTGCCGCTAAACAAGCCCATGCTAATCGAGAAATTGAGAGCAGTCAAAACGAAGTAAGCGGGGACATTAATAGTAGCCGATTTGGAAACCAAATCAGTCTTCCTACCAAGGAAGGTATTCGAGGTGTTACAACCGAAAATCGACGAGTTCAAACCTCGAGAATATTCAATCACATAAAACCATCCACAACGAAGATACCAGTCTTTGAATTCATCAAAAACTAGACCATCATCATCATCAACAAAAACTAAGGCCTCCACCACGACGGCGACAACTGGGACGGCTGTATTCCATTAAATCAAGGTGAGAGAGAAAAACTCTGTATTTTGTGAAAAAGCATTCATTCTTCTCGTTTTTAAATAACCATGAATTCTGAACAAATTGCCGCTCTCAGCGATGAGATGATTATCAAATACAGGGAGGCTCAAAAACTTCTCAAACAAAAAAATCCAGTCCAATGGAACGTGAAACATGGCTAAAACATTTAACTTATAGTATTCGGCTTTGTACAAAGGGTATCAAAATTTCTGCCAACAGTTCCATCGGAATATTGAGGAAATTGGAAACAAATTTGGGCCATTTAAAAACATGTCGTAATTTCATTAAACATTTAGGGGTGGAGGGTCAGGGGTTGGCTGTCAGAAAAAATCTAAAAAGCAGAGTCATTTGGGAAGATTTAAAGTCGACGTTCCGGGGACGAGTTCGTACAGGGGTAATCATAAATTTGACACATAAAGATACCATTCAATTTTTCAAAGACTCCTTCAGCCTTTTCAAACGTAGAATCAATAACATGTTGCAAAAATTCCCCATGCTGAAGGTTAATAATTGTTTTTGCGGGGAATTCGTCAAAATGGGCTTAGATGAGGAAAAACTCGATTTGAAATATCTCAATACTAAAAACGAAGTGATTGATAGGGGAACAGATTTACAGGGTGGTTCCAGGAATTTGTTGTAGATAAATTGGGCAATAAATTGGAGGAATTTTGTGGGAAAGAAAGCGGGTGGGCATTACAAAAAATCATGAATCTGGAAGTTAATATCAATCAATCAGGTTTGGGCAAAGGGGGCACATCTTTCATCGAACTTCCACAAGCCATTGCTAGAAAACAGGCTTGTATTAACGTGCGAAATACCGACGACAACAATTGTTTCGGATGGGCAGTCGTATCAGCTTTGTATCCTGTAGAAAAAGATGCACAGCGTACATCAAAATACCCTCATTGGTCAACCGTTCTGAATATGGAGGGTTGGAATTTCCCATAACTCTCGGCCAAATTTCAAAATTCGAAAAACTTAACAGCATTTCGGTGAACGTATATATTTTGGAATTGGTTAAATCATCAGCGAAAAACGATGACGATGACGCACATACATTTTTCACAACTGTACCGACGAGACTTACAAAAGAAAAATTGGCTCGACATGTTAACCTACTCATGATTCAAAATAAATACTCTGTAAAATTAAATGATTACGAAGCACCGCCGAAATTGACGATGACGAACAGACAGACATTAAATTCCACTACTGCTGGATTAAAGATCTTTCCCGATTGGTTGGCTCACAAATAAGTAAGAATCATCATAAAAAATTCATTTGCGATAGATGTTTGAATTATTTTGGTAGTCAGGAGAAATTAGACAATCATACTGTTGATTGTGAAAAAGCTAATCACTACAAAATTTCCTTCCCAAAATATGACCATGTCGAGTTCAAGGACTTTGTTCATAAAGAAATGGTTCCATTTGTGATATATGCTGATTTTGAATCGATTTTGGAACCGTTCACTGATGATGAAACCAAGTCCAAAACGGCGAAATACCAAAAACATATTCCCTATAGCGCAGGCTTATATTTTAAATGTAATTATGATGACACTCTGTCATATTACGATAGCCATCGAGGATTGATTCGATGGAATGGTTCGGAACAATTGAAAGCCATAGCCCAATTCGTTGAGGGAAAATTTTAAAAATCGTCCCCATGTCTGTCAATCCCATAAGAACGGCAGCGGATTCAACTTGTCATATTTGCGAGAAACCTTTCCAAAAGATCAAATGATTGTAGCCGACCATAATCATTTCACAGGTGCATTTAGAGGATGGGCACATCAAAACCCATGCAATCTCAACTATAAAAAATCCTTTGTGCTCCCCATTGTTTTCCATAATCTTAGCGGCTACGACAGTCATTTCATTATTCGAGATATTGCGAAAAGAGGCAGGGTGAGTCTTCTTCCAATAAACAAAGAGAAATATATATCTTTCACACAATACGACGAACAGACAGACATTAAATTCCGTTTCATTGATTCTTTTCGATTCATGGGCGCAAGCCTGGACGAGTTGGTGCGCACGCTCAGAGTGGAAGATCTCTGTAATACAAAGCGCGAATTTCAAAATTTAAACGATCAACAATTTTCACTAATCACGCGCAAAGGGGTATTCCCCTACGACTTTGTGGATTCCATGGAGAAACTCGAGATTACAGCGTTGCCAGATATCGATAAATTCCACAATCAGCTGAACGATTGCGATATCTCCGAGCATGAATACCAACATGCCCAGAAGGTGTGGCAATCGTTCGATTTGGCAACACTGGGCGACTACTCTGACTTATACATGAAAACCGATATTCTTTTGTTATGTGATGTCTTTGAAAATTTCCGCCAATTAGGTCACGACACTTATGGACTCGACCCCGCTTGGTACTATACCATGCCTGGCTATTCATGGTCATGCATGTTAAAGTACACAAAGTGCAAGCTGGAGATTATCAAAGATGTCGACATGCTTTGTTTGTGGAAAAAGGGATTCGGGCGGTATAAGTCAGTGTTGTAACTCGATTCTCTCAAGCTAATAATAAATATATGGGGAGAGGTATGATCCTCAACAACCCTCCAAATATCTATTATACTTGGACGTGAATAACCTCTATGGATGGGCTATGAGGGAGTATCTACCCTCTGGAGGGTTCAAATGGGTCGAAGATTTCGATAATTTGAACGTTCTGGAGGTGTCGGATACTTCGGATACAGGCTACATTCTCGAAGTCGATTTGGAATACCCTGAAGCGATACACGATGAACATAAAGATTTTCCACTTTGTGCAGAACATCGAACTCCTCCAGGTTCAAAATTACCAAAATTATTGACCACCCTGTACAACAAGGAAAACTATGTCGTACATTATCGAATACTGAAACAAGCTTCAGAAAACGGTCTTATACTGAGAAAAGTTCACAGGGTGTTGCAGTTCAAACAATCGGCATGGCTGCAACCCTACATTGAATTAAACACAAAATTACGCGCCCAAGCTACAACTACTTTCGGAAAAAATAACTATAAATTGGCTATAAACAGTATTTTCGGAAAGACCATGGAAAACATTAGGAAGCACAGAGTGGTGAAAATGGTCAATAAATGGGAGGGTAGGTATGGGGCGAAAAATTTGATAAGTAACCCGAAATTCCACAACCGAACCATCTTCGATGAAAACTTGATGGCTATCGAAATGAACAAGTCTGAACTGCTATTCAATAAACCCCTCTATATCGGTATGGCTATTTTAGATATTTCCAAAATTTGCGTTTACGATTTTCACTATAAATTCATGTTGAAAAAATTCGAGACCAATCAGTGTAAGTTGATGTACACGGATACGGATTCTCTCATATACGAAATTAAATGTGATGATGTGTATAGAGATTTAATCGGGGAGAACTTGGAAAAATTCGATACGAGCGACTACCCATGCGAAAACTCGTACGGTATTCCGCAGGTAAACAAGAAAATTCCAGGTTTGATGAAAGATGAAGCGAACGGGTGCATAATGACAGATTTCGTCGGACTCCGTTCAAAATTATACACCTATAAAATTCAGGGTGGAAAATGTGTTAAAAAATCCAAAGGAGTCCGATATAATGTTGTGGAAAATAAAATTTCTTTTGAAGACTATGTCGATTGTCTTAGGGATCAGAGGGAAAAATCGACTAGTCAACGATGCATCCGTTCATATGCCCATAATGTTTTTAGTGTTGAACAAAACAAAATCGCTCTAAGTCCATTCGACGATAAAAGAACACTCATCCCCGGATCGAACGACACACTTGCTTGGGGCCATTATAGCATCATGAATGAATAGCCAGCCTCCACCCCTCAACCAACTTGTATTTAATAATCTTTCTTCCAAATTTCCATTTATTGTGTTAGCGTGATAACCGAAAAATGAATGCTTTTTTTCTCCATCATCTCTCTCTCTCTACATAGCCATTGTATATATCGAATCAGCCAATATATTATTATATCCATTATACTCAAAATATATATGTATCAATAAAATAAGTGTATAAAGACTTTGATTTTATTTATTATACAGAACCTAGAATAAAATGATGGCAGCTCTGTGTCATCACTTCATTCAATGGTTTCCTGAATAGAGAGACCAGTCCAGACAAGTTCAGACAAGTTTAAACTTGTTTAAACCTGTCTGAACAAGTCGAAGAAACGATGACGTCATTCAGTCTCACCCTCGAACATCAGCGTTCTTTCTGAGTGACATAACCTCACTTTTAGAAAAACCATAATCTCAAATTTCACATGAGGTGGGGATTCTAACCTTACTTTTTCAAACATAACCCCACTTTCAGAGGAACCATAACCTCAAATTTCACATGAGGTGGGGATTCTAACCCTACTTTTCCAAACATAACCTCAAAGGTTTGTGGGATGAGACAAAATACACAAGTTGATTTTCACATTCTATATATTGAATCATCTCTCTCTCTAAGATACAAACACTTTCAAATAGTATTGAATTGGGGCTCTGCACACAGCACAATTGTCCAATTTCATTGAGCATTCCGAACAGCAGACCAAGTGTTTGCACGGCATGAAAACCACGTTCATATCCTTTTCCAAACAAACTTTGCATGACATTGATGAGGAGGATGGTGATGTATCTTCGTGAACGCTGCTGCTGTTGGTAGGTGTGTTCGTTGTTACCTCGTCTCTGGGTAAAAGACAATCTACGAGCTGCATACGTCTCCTCAGAGTGGCAGCTTCTTCTTCTGTGAAAACTCACAATGTGGACTCCAACTGAAGTGATCAGTTGAGCATCATCTTCCAACTGCCATCTGAATCCTTCAATTCGACATTTCAGACAAACAACAATGTCTTCTCTCTGGGTATAAATGAATCCAGCTCTGGCCAATCTTTCTTTGGGATATGGGTGATGCCAATTTTGAAATGTCGCTAATCTGTCTTCATACACATCCATATCGAACAACAGTCAAACTTCGAATGACGGAACAGCTCTGTTCAAACACCCAACTGTCAGCTGTCAATAGCCTGTGACATGAAACGTTTTGTGTCAGTGCTGCCATCTAGGATGACATTTGACAGTTCTGACACCTAGGATGACATTTGACAGTTCTGACACCTAGGATGACAGTTTTTGAATTCTATGTGACGGTGCTGCCATCTATGAAAATGTGACAGACCAAGTCGTGACGTCACAGCCACTTTGATTATTGAATGAAAAACGACTGTTGTCACTTTTGATTATTTTTCTCAAGTATTTTCTTTTTTTTTCAACTTTTTTCTCAACTTTATTTTTTTAGTTTTTTCTCAAGATTTTTCTCAAGATTTTTCTCAACTTTATTCTTTTCAATTTTATTTTTTCATTTGGGAACTCAACCCCACCTGAAAGAGAAAAAGGGGGAAAGGATAGTTGGACAGAAACACTGAAATACACACATACATTTATTGAAGACATAAATCATTCACAACTTTCATTCTATAATAGAAAAGGAATTCTTTCAATGCATTAGACATCATATTTTCTGTTGAAAGTTCACATAGTTTTTGGAAAAGTTCCAATTTCCCGAAACATACTTGCGGTTGATTGATGAAAATGTATTTATAACCTCAATCATATTTTTATAATGAACACAAAAGTATATATTCTCCAACATGGTCACTCGATCGGACACCAAGCTTCGGTGGACTCGTATCAGCTGTTCGACTTCGTCCTCGTTGAGAAGAAAGTTCACTCCATGTTTTCAACTTGAACATATTTGCAATCTTCCCAAACTGATTGCGTAACTTTGCAATAGTCTCCACACTGGTATTCCACATCATCGTTTAGATCGGGAGGATATAGGGGAAGCGAGCTCCAAAAGAAGTCATCCCTGAGGGTTGCCAATAGTTCGGTGAACAGGCCCCATTCTTCGGTGCTGAACGATATTTTCTTGAACTGGTTCAACGGACGTAGAAATATAGCTACGCCAAAGGTTCTTGCAGGTGACAATCCAATTCTCAGCTCATAGCCAGTCATGGGAAAGGAGGTTTCCAATAGGAAGTGATCCTCCAATTTTGCTGCCATTTCGAAACCGTCGCACATGTCATCTATCTGCTGATTGTAATTTACAGGTGATAGCGGTGAAACGGGCTGGCGAACGTTTTGGTTGACAAATCGCTCGAACAATAACCACTGTCTTGACTCATGGTGAAGACGATGACGACTGATGACTGACGCCGTCTCGTTGCCGTGAAATGAATAAATAAGATTTCCCCCACCACTACCACCCACGCCAGACATGTCATAGCTTGTAGCCGCCGCCGCGCCGATGCTAAACTATTGCATCATCCTCTATCCAGCTGTTGTACGTGTTATCGAAACCGAGCCATTTAATGTACATCTTCTTTCCTTGTCTTTTCAATACTTTTCCACGAGATAGATATCAGGATTCGCGGTTTTTGCAATTTTGTTCGTAAAAGCCCCTTATCGGGTGTACCGTATATATCTTCGAGCATATACGTATTTGGATAACCTATTTGAACACGAGCTATTTTGAATAATTCCGTTGTCCAATTGGGCGTATAACCTTTTTGAAAAATATGCTTTGTCTTGGAAATGCGAACAATGTCCCCCACTTTGAATTTTCGCGGTTCAACGCATTTTCCCCAACGATTCGCTCGATAAATTCGATGTAGAATACGGCTTTCGTTCTGTTTGTTCACTTCATTCGGTTTGAATTTAATTTTTGTATGTTCGGTATCATTGTAATTTTCGTGATTTCCGGCAGTATGTCTATCCATTTGTATGTACCTTGATGTTTGTTTTTAAAAATTGTCTTATCTTTTTTTTGACACGTTTCGTATGATTCAATATATCATTGAAAGTTTTGGTGATTTCCTCTCCCGTTTTGGATTTTAGAGGACGAGTCCACAAAAATTTGGAAAAACAGTCGATGACGACCATAATCATTTTAAAACCCCCATTATCTGAAGAAAACATTCTCATTTCGGCCAAGTCCATTTGCCATAGATCGTCCAAACCTTTAATTACCGTAGGTCGTCGAAGATAATTTTTTCTAGCCGGTTTATGGAGTTCTGCAACAACTTGAGCTTTCGACATCTTCAACGAGAATGTTCGATATCGTACGAATACATTGTATTTATTCTTTCTTTGATTTCAAACAGATGCTTGGACAATTCCGTAATTTTACCCTCTAAAAGATTCATTCGATCCGAATCGAGTTTCATATCGGCAGCCATTTTCTTTATGGTATCCGATGTTGCCGTGTCTTGTACAGATACGCGAGTCGAGATTTATTTATAGTGTTTACGAAGTGTTCTCTTTGTTTGAAGAATGACATCATTCATGGATTTTAGCGAAGTTTCAGCCGATGTGGCAACGTCGCGTTGCAGTTGAGACTTTAATTCAGACCCAGTGGTGTCCACGTATTTTTTGGTAGCCGCATCACTATCAAACGTAGGATCTTTTAAATTACATATTTTCAAGTTATCCATGTCGATATCACCTTCAGGGGTGTGCGGTAGAGAGGGGGTACGAGACAACATCGGTAGTTCCCTCTTACGCCCCCCACTACCACCACCAGAACGATGACCGAATTTGTCGACACTCATGATGCGAATGAGTCTAATGCGCATGTCATTACTCTATATAACCGGCTTCACGGAGTTCATTGATTATGGCGACGATTTCGTTTCGATGTGAATAATCATTTCCAGCTATCTGATTGCCTACCAAAAGCCTCAAACGGTCCACCATATCCTTGTCTCTCCTCATTAAATATTTTATAACGTGTTTATATTTCCAGCGTTGAGTGCCTTTCAAACGTTATTCCAATTTTCGGTGTTTATACCCGACCGACGCGTTCTCTCCTCATTAAATATTTTATAACGTGTTTATATTTCCAGCGTTGAGTGCCTTTCAAACGACCGTTCGCACTTCTATGACATCCAGTCAACTCCAATATGTCTTGGTAGTCGTTCAAGTCATCTTCGCTATAGTTCCGGGGTCTGGTGTAAAATATCAGTTGATATAGTCCGGGAGTTGATTCAAATTTTTGAAGTCCCGTTTCGATGTATCCTTCTTCAAAGCGGATCGACTTGGATCCCAAAAACCAACCGGGAGAGCTGACGTCATACACAGGTCCATATACCTTATCTATACGTTTGTCATTTTTCCAATGTTGAGCGATGTATTCACGTGACATGATGGGATATCGATTAAGATGTTCGTTCATTACAGCTGCGGAAAAATTCCGTGGCAACATGCTGTCATCGTCAGAATAATATTCATCGTCACTGCTTCTCTCGCTTTGAGAATTCTCTTCTTCTTCTTCATCTTCTCCTTCTGACTCATGTTCATCTTTAACTTCAGGTTGCTCCTCCTTCTTGACTTTGAGAATGGATTTATTGAGGGTTTTCGAAGACTTGGCAATTTGTTGTAGTGGTTGAGATATCGGTTTGAAAAGTTTAGTCAGCGTGTCGTCTCGTTCGTTTTTTCCAAGTTTTAGGCTAGGTACCTTTTCTTATACTTCGTCGCATTTCTGCCGCTTTCGTTCGCGCATGGCTTTAACAACCTTCTCGTCCGACATCTCGACGTTGAATGACGTGAAGCGTCATGCAACTATACTTTTATGTACATGTCAAAGTTTTTGCGGTACCTGCCATTGTTCAAGTCAAAGTCCTTGACTATGACGAGGGCATCGTATTGGCTTTGAGACCAACATTCCGAACACAGCTTTTTGAATTGCTCGAAAGTCATGTCGGGGGAAACATGTTCATCGAAAACGTGTCGCAAGTTGATTTCGTCCTGTTTGAAGAGCGCAATCATATTGCAATTGTCACGTATGAGCTGTTTGGGTACTTTCGAATAAGTCTGACAGAGATAGATGGCATCGATGTGTTTGTGTCTGCACATTGAGAAATATTCGCGAATTTTCTGCTGTCCATCACAGGCCACATCGTCAAAGATGAAAATAGAGTGAGATCGGGCATCTTCCATAGAGATGATTTCATCGTTGTCTCTGTATGGGAAATAGCCCACATCTTCTACACCGCTCAGCACTTCTTCTAGGAATTGATACTTGGGCTGGTACGAGGATTTCGAATAGACGTAGATATTTGCAAATTTGGGGCCATTGTCATTCGCCAACAACGACATCACAAGGTTCGTTTTTCCTGATCCGCTAGGACCACAGATAACAGCTCGGAAGGAATTTGGCAATAGGCTGCCATGTTTACTTCCCCCTCCATCACCACCACCGCCTCTATGTCCCACATCGTAAACGTCAAAGTTCTCGATGGGAAGCGTGTGCTCTTGCTGAACGATCTCCATGTTTTGATCGCAATCTACAGGGTGATCGTCATTTATCATCTCTTGGCTAGCTGTCCTTATCAGTACTGCACCCCCCTTCTTTGGACTCCATTTCCTCTTCTGTGGAAACAATTTGGAAATTATATTCTTGTATTTCCATGACTTATTGGTATTGATGTTTCCATCGGATCTTTTGTGTGCATTGGTGAGCACCAGAATCAATTTGTAGTTTAGAATATCCTGTTCGGTGAAATTTGTGGGTTGCTTTTGGTTAGGAGTTCTTCAACCCGTCGGTCAGTTCATAGGTATCTCGACCCAGTTTTAAGGTATTATCTTCAACTGCTATAGGTTCCGTACCCATGAATAATTTCAATCCGTTCAGATGGATGCCATAACAGTCGGAATCAGGTAGCCGGGACATGTTCACCCTTCAACGTCTAAACTGCAACTGACACTCGCTGCCGCATCAGTCATGTTTATAGGAATACCTGTTGGTGAACACCTGTTCGTGAACACCTGTTCGTGAACACCTGTTCGTGAACACCTGTTCGTGAACACCTGTTCGTGAACACTGTTCGTGAACAGGTGTTCGTGAACACCTGTTCGTAAACACCTGTTCGTGAACACCTGTTCGTGAACACCTGTTCAACAGGGCACAACCACCCCATCGAACCTCAGCTGAAATCTATATAACTAGTGATGTCATCGCTGTGACGTCAGTCTTCATGTTGGTGTACGAGGGTGAAGGTGTGCTCAACAGTCTGATAAACAAGCTCCCGTTCGAAGCTCATCTCCTAGGTGGCTATCAGTATTGTGGACGTAAGTTTCATATACCTATAGTATTTCGGTGCCATCGAATACAATTTTTTTTATTCGGTGCTCTCGAATGCATTTAATTATTATTATTATTATTATTACAGCTGGAACAAGGCTACAAGAACGATTGGCACGAGGCGATCCCGGTATCAATCCATTGGACGTTGCTTGCAAACATCACGACATTGCTTATTCGCAGAGCAAATTGCTTGAAGATAGACACAAGGCGGACAAAGTGCTCGAAGATAGAGCTTGGGAACGAGTCAAAGCCAAAGATTCGGGTTTGAGAACGTGCGAACGCCCTCCCGTCACCGGAGCTATGAAAGCTAAGAGAAATCTCGGTATGGGCATGCGCAGTAAGGCCTCATTCAAACGACATGTTATCGAAAAAGTCGCCAAGTCCCTGAAACCGTCTCCCACATTGAAACGGGCTGCATCTAATGCTCTGAAAGCGGCTCGAGTGGCCATCAAGAAATTGGGTGGGAAACGACGAGTCAAAGTACCCCGCATAATACCTTTCGAAGCAAAGTCAGGTGGTGTCCTACCACTGATACCGATATTCGCCGGTCTTAGTGCTTTGGGAGCACTGAGCGGCGGAGCATCAGCCATTGCCAAAACGGTCGTGGATGCTAAGAATGCACAGAAGAAAATGGAAGAGGATAAACGTCATCACAAAGCCATGGAATCCATAGGCAAGGGGTTGTACGTGAGGAAGAATGTCAAGGGTGGCTATGGACTCTTCTTGAAAAAGACAAAAAACTCCCAATAAAGCTACCCGATAGAGCGCTGTACGACATCGATATCGTGCGATATGCCAAACAATTGAAAATCCCGCACTTTCGGGGAGTGTTCATGCGCGACACCCTGCCATCTAGCGGTCCTCGAAAGAACGAATGTGCCATCGTCAACATGGACCTGTCACGAAACAGCGGTACTCATTGGGTAGCTTATAGAAAAACCAACGACGAAGTAGAGTATTTCGATTCGTTTGGGAATTTGAAACCGATGTTGGAATTGGTCAGATATTTGAATGGCGGTAGCAGCGGCAAAGTCAGGATTTTCTACAACAACCGTCAATATCAGACTTATGATGAAATAAATTGTGGTCATCTGTGTTTGAAATTTCTAATGTCTGAATAAATAATGTATGATTGAAAGTGTGTGTGTATTTAAATGCTGTCACAGCAGCGGTGATGTCATTCGTCATCATGTCGCTGTTGCTGAGAGTTAACAGTCACAATCACGTGTTCTCCTTTTGTCCTCGCACCCCTATCGAATTAAATGCGAAAAAAGAATATGAGTTGTCGCTTCGATCTTTACTCGTACAATACCATACCGAACATTGAAAAGGGTCGGAAATTCCGCTATTACGATAGATCTAACGTGTTGCGTACCATTGAATTTCCGCAAGGGTGTTATGAAATTGCCGATATTGAGGCGTTCATACAGAAAGAGATGGCGCTACCTGCGGAAGACCGCGAAGCCGCCTTCTCTCTCAAACCCAACAATAATACGTTAAAGTGTGAGATTTTCAGTAAATACTTTGCCATTTCATTCGTGGAGACGGATAGCATAGGTGTTACATTGGGATTTTCTCCGAGGGTGCTTCAACCGAACGAAATGCATTATTCCGATCTACCTGTAAACATTATAAAGGTGTCGACATTACGATTCGAGTGCAGTGTTACTTCGGGAGCCTTCGATGGTGACACGCCTGCGCACACGATCTATGAATTTCCCATAGCTTCCGACCCCGGTTACGCGATAGACGAAAAACCTTCGAATTTACTCTATCTACCTGTAATACCGCAACGTGAAATCCACAACATTACGGTGTTGGTGGTCGATCAAGACGGTAGGCCTGTGGATTTTCAAGGGGAAAAAAGTACTTTGGTTTTGGAGCTCAGAGTCGCGAGAACCAAATGGGATTAATAATAGACAGTGGTAGCAGCAGCAGCAGAGGCAGCGGTAGTAATAAAAGGGGTGCGAGTGACGTCACGACGTCATTATCGCAGAAGCCTTCAAGCGAGCACGACCCGCTGCAGCAGTTAACCTCTTCGAATAAATCCTTTCTCCGTTCCATCGATTTAATATTGATTCATCAGAATGAACTTCAAAAGAAGAAGAGACAACGATGATGCTTCCATCTCAGCACCCATGTTCGATTTGTATCGGTCTCCGAAATTTGACGAGTCCATTCGTAAAGCCGAATACAGAACTTATACTCCGTTCGTGAAGGCGTTCAATTGCAACGATATCGTGGAATTTTGCATCAATCAGGTGGACTCGTTTTTTGCCATGAGTTCATCTCTGCTACTGATTAAAGGTAGACTTGAATTAAATAATGGAGGAGGTGACGTTACATTGGCCCCTAATGTGGGTGCTTTCCTTTTCGATTCTTGCACTTATAGCGAGAGTGCTCGGGAAATTGAATCGGTTCGAGATCCGGGAATTGTGAGTACCATTGAGGTCTATTATCTTACGAACCTATGGATTCTCAGCATTTGGCTATAGGCGGTTGGAATTACCCCAATTTGCCTTTTGAATGAAGATGACAATTCTTTCAGTCTTCTCGTACCGCTCCGTCATATTCTCAATGTTTTCAACGATTATCCGCTGATTACGTGTGGACGTCAAACTCTAATGATTGGGAATTATTGGAGTTGTAGCTTAATTCAATGTTTTCAATTTTGGCCCAATTTTAGGAGGTAATAATGCGGTGGGAACGACTACGGCTCGAATTGTGATTGATAGTATTGAATTGAAAGTCAAACACATTTTTCCAATGCGGAAATAAATGAAAAATTGATGAGGTCTATACAGACAGACAGACCGATAGTGAAACCGTTCCGAAAATGGGAATTGAACGAATTGCCTTCGATAACGCAAAATGCTCAACGTGAAATATGGTCGGTTAAGACGAGTACCAGTGTTGAAAGGCCACGCTATGTTATCGTGTGTTTCCAAACCAATGTACGAGATAACGTTTCCGTTGATCCTACCACCTTCCAACATGTCAACATTCAAAATATACGTTTGTCTTTGAACGGTGAATATTGGCCCAACGAACGTCTACACTTGAATTTCGCTAATAATCACTATACCGAAGCGCATTTCAACTATACGGAATTTCTCGGCAGCTATACGAATTCCATGAAAAAGTCTGCTCTTTTGGATTACCTCGGTTTCAAATATCGCGCCTCTCCGAAACGATGAGAAGCCTGACATAGATCGCTACGGCGCGGGGCCGTGTCTATTGCATCATCATTCACGATTGTATGATGGAATATCATCCCCTCTCCGAAACGATGAGAAGCCTGACATAGATCGCTACGGCGCGGCGGCGGCGTTCATTCATCATCCAGCCATCATGCGTATCGCATTCGTTGACATTCAAGCCTTCCAAGTCAATGGCATCTTCTATCCAAAGGAGGTGTCCATAATCGTCGGCAGTCAGCGACACAACTTTTTGTTCAAGACACCTGTACGGTATACCGACCTGGATGCCCAAGACCGCCGCACCGTAAGATATTTGGAAAAATCGATGCATGGCATTCCATACGACACCGGATACATAGCTTATGAAGACATGGATGACATCCTACTGAGACACCTATTCTACCAGGCTGATCGGATTTATGTGAGAGGGAACCAAAAATACGATTTCCTCAAGGAAAAATTGTTGGAAATGGGGTTGTCGTACCAAGTGGATATCTACGATGTGGCCTTCTATGATTCAAGCCATTGGTCGACAGACAAGTTCGAGCCTACCCTGGACCACTGCCCCTACCACAACACCGGGAAGTTCATGTGTGCCCAGAGGAACACCCAGTATCTTCACCATTGGCTGTGTACATATATTTTACCAAATTAAGTTTTCATTTAGAATTGTTTTTTTAGGAAATAAATATGTATGTGTGTATTTCAGTGTTTTTGTCCAACTATCCTTTCTCCCTTTGTCTCTTTCAGGTGGGGTTGAGTTCCCAAATGAAATAAATAAAATTGAAAAAAAAGTTGAGAAAAAAAGTTGAAAAAAAAGTTGATAAAAAAAAGTTGAGAAAAAAAAGTTGAAAATACTTGAGAAAAAATAAAAAAATATGAGAAAAAAAAGTTGAAAATACTTGAGAAAAAAAAGTTGAGAAAAAAAGCCAAGTTTGAAATGAAAAACAAAGAGGGAAACCGTCAGAGGTATCTCTCTCTCTCAACTCACACGGTATACGTGACTCACGTCACGTACACCGTTTAGAAATAAAAGTCATTTTTTTGAATAGGAATTTCGCCAAAGCAAAAAACAAAAAGTCAGGTTAGACTCTCTATTCATTTATTTTGATATTACATGACGATTCCAAGCTTCTTTTTACAGTTTTGAATAGGAATTTCGCCAAAGCAAAAAACATTATGGTTATAACAACACATGAGAGTACAAAAATCTCATATATTTCATGTTCCAAGGGTGGTAGTATTGGTGGTGGTGGTGGCGGCGTTGGTGACGTCATCGCTACTGCTGCCGTTGGAAGCCTTCTCCATGGCATCACTGTACTTGTAGAATCATTCATTTCAAACTTGAGCTGATATTTCTCGATTATGGTGTTGTTGTTGTTATCATCCTCGAGGTGGGGTGGCAGGTCTGTGGTGAAGAATAACCTTCGAAGTCCTGCTGTTCGATTCATTGGAATCCAAGACTGATTGTCATCTTTGAAAGAAACCGCTACTCCTCGTACTTCATCATCATACGGTTTGTCTACGTATAAGATGGTGTTCAGAATCAAAGTCACTAGTATCATTTGAATCATATTTCGATGTTGATGGTTGTGTCGTGCAGAGATTCAACTTTTTCAATTTTCTTGTGATGTTTCGTTTCTCTTCATAAAACTGCAACTCTTCGTTCAGAGCTCTGACTTTTCGATGAAACTGTTCCAATTTCCGTGTATACTCCTCTGTCATCGACAACATAACCTCAACTGACGTCATTTCAACAAAAAACTTCAATATATACTTGTTTCGTTCTTCTCCTCCTCTAAACACTCTTTCGATCCACCCTGTATATATGGTGACGTTTTAAAAGTTATCCGTCCTGCTTCCATGTCGCCGACAGTGCCTTAGTCCGCTTAGATACAAATACGAATAGTAATCATATGAATGAAGTTATCCCACGGTTCGACGTGCAGCTGCATATCTCTTATCTTGTTAATGTAAACAAACTCTTTCACAAAGGATGCCGCCGCCGATATCTTATCTCAATGTAAACAAAGGATGCCGCCGATATCCGGTCGCTTAAATAAACAACTGATAAGAAGTGCTGACGTAGATAATATTCCTGCAAAGACTTGTCGGTTGAGTCATGACCGCATCATCGCTGGCTCCTCCCACTTTCCAAAATGGCCGCCGCCATTCACTGATCACGTGACACTTCCTCCCAACCAATGCCGTTGACGGATATTGGTTGACACCCCCATTTCAATATGCTGCTCGGCTATTGGATAACGGCCGGCGGCTATCACCACGCCCACGACCTATCACAGCTCTCCCCACCTCCCACTCTCAATCACACACTCCCATTCACAACATGGCTGCCACCATTCCGACCAATCACAGGCCACTCATCCCCCCCACCCCTACCCACATACAACCACCCCACCCCATGACCGCCACCATCATCCCTACCCCCACCCGAAAACCACCCCCTCAACCGCTCGCCAAAACCCACCCCAAAATAGGGGTTGCGCTCGTACCGGCATAGCATATCTACTAATTGAGCTTTGAATTGTGCATGAAGATCAGGGGACGTTTTGGCAGCAGTGGCTATTGCTGCCAAATCACTCATTCTATCGATACTGATTTGTTGCATAGCTTTACATTGTTTTATTTTATTCGACATACTGGAATAGTATCAATAAAGATAAATCGATTAATCACTTACAAAAGTTAAATTTACAAGCAAAAAGAAAATTACGCAATTCAATGTGAAATCAGTTGAATATTATAAGTGGCCTCGTATATAAACCTCTACGCAAATTAAATCTTCTTCAAATCGAGCCGGAATAATGAGTTTCGAACTCGCTCTTTTAGTGGACTGTATAGTTTGAATCAGTTGAAAATTAGCGCTGATGGATTGATTTTCTGATATTCAATGATTTTGGGGATGAATCAAATCGGGGCTGTGGTTTCCTTACCCTAATCAATTGGCGAGAATGCACCAGCTGGCCAGCTATATTGACTTCAGGTCACAAACACAAGTTTTTTCCTTATCACTCACGGAGTATGAGATTTGTTTTTAGGAGCAACGATATCTCGAGGTGAATGTTGACAATAGAGTGTTCTTGTCCCTTCTAGCCGAAGATGCGCGAGCAACTCGTCCTCTAGGATAAAGGGAAACACAGCCAAAGTCGCGATAATTGGCAGTGACAATTAGGAGAGAGGTATACTCAGACAAACACAATAATAATAGTAATAGTAAGTCTAATATAAAATAAACAAAAGGAGGTGAAGACGGAACATAACCGCCCACCTAAAATACAATGGCATTCAAGTTATAATGGGTCGCTGAGGGGTAAAGGACAGAGCTTTACCACCGACCGCTTGAGTAGACCTTGGGGAGTCTTTACGGTTACCACTCGCACCACGTTATCGGTTCCAGGGTGTATTTCTATCACCCGACCGAGCAGCCAACGTGACGGAGGGAGAGAATTATGTTTGATAAGAACCATAGTACCGATATCAATATTGGTAGAGGGTTCAGTCCATTTACCCCGTTGGAATAAAGTATGGAGGTACTCTTTACTCCAACGAGATGCTTTTGGAAATTTTGAAATTGATGTACCCCCCCGTACCATCTATCGGGGGGTAATCCGATAGTCTATAGTTGTATAAAGTTGCATACAGTTGCATTTTTCCGCAGAGCTCTATATTCAATTGGAAATCGTCACGCATTTTATGCTCAAGAAGAAAAACGAACACTGAATACAGACTTTCGTACGGCATTTGTCACTCGTGTGGGTTTCTCATGGCGTCTAAGTGACGTGACGTGGCGATGGCGATGTTTTTCATGTTGGTCGGCATATCTTGATTCTATGGCAGCAATCAGGTCTCCATACTGCTGGTATTATGTGATGGTCAGTAACATTCCTCGAGGGTAGTCGCCTCTTCTCTGTCTTTCCATCTTTCCTCAAACTACCTACGTTATAAAGACAACGGTAACTTCAATAAAAATTTGGTGATTTCACAGAATTGTGCAATGTGGCAATCCTATAACGGTGCTCTTGAAACTTCAATGGAGCAACTTCCTTTTCTAGTGCTTCCAAATGCTAATTCTTATTCGTTTCTCGCACCGCCCATTTTTTTTTCTATGCTTCTGACTCCTTTTGTAGCGCAGTTACCATTTTCTTTGCTTTCTCTCATACCCTATATACTCCCTCCTTCTGTTCTGCGATTTGCAATCTGCTCGATTTTTTCTATTGTTGTCTCATTTCTTCATTCCGTTCTTCTAGAACTTTCCGGGGATTTTCTTGCGACCGATAATTAATTTTCCACTTGTCTCTGGTTCTTCTCTTATTGTTTTCCTCTCTGTCGACATTTCTCCAGCTCCTCGCGAAGTATCCCCCTCTTGTTTTCTATTGGTTTTTCTTCGCAAACTGCTGCTGGATCATTTCCATTTTGGCCTTTGATAAGTTTGACCCGGGATCTTGTTAGAGTACATGAATTCCTGGATCTTGGGTAGGTAATGTTAGTGTTCTTTTCATAATCAAAGTAGTTTTGTAAAGTCAACTATGGAAAACATTGACTGAGGATGGAAATATCATTCGGAAGAAGAGCATACCAAGCAGATAAATAGAATCATCATCTGCTTCCACAAGAAAAGTTTTCCGATGACGAGAACCTAACAGAAAGCAAGTACAATTCCTTCATTGGTTCGTTCACCTCTTCTGCATCTGGAGTTATGAAATAGCACAACAACTGATAACCAGTATAGGACCATATGGAGAGAACAAGGTGAGTATGAACACTCCATATGTATGAGGTCTATACATTTTATATGTAACGTTGTATGTACCTCCTACGATTCTACTTCAGCACTACACTGTCCAATCATGTTACCATAGCAATTCAACATCTGGAATGGAAATACATACTTCATGGATCAAACTGATGGCGTTTATATCAATTTTGGGAACGGAAAAACAAATCTGGGAACATTATAGAGATGGGGGTACTCAACTCAACTTCAGCGATACCCTGTAATGTATCGATACTATTTTTCTGTTGATTAAACATATCAAATGGGTGAATACACTGTCTCAATCAATCTGATGTGAATGGTATTGATTTTGGAGGTAGCAAAAGTAAATCTAGGTACTTTATAACTACATTTCAACTTCAACGATACCCTGCAATCTTCCAATCATATTTCTCCACTAATCCAATATCTCAAATAAAAGACAACATGGAGAAGCGTGTTATGTTCACGATATTGTTTTTATCCATACTCATAACCAATATATTTGATCTCAATTATGGATGAGAGACAGCAACCATATTTTTGGATATGTATTTTCTCAACCGAAGAGAATGATAGATCAGAAAAAAATTCATACAAGCGAAGCAGGGCGAATTCTCAGTCTGCACTCAGTATACTTTCATTTGGAAAATATTAATCAGTAACATGCTCTTTCCTGAATTGACATCTGAGAGAGTACCATCAAGATATACGTGATCTTTTTGACATTAGTAAAAAAAAGTCACGTTTGAAAAACATTGCACGATTTTCAGCAGGAACTAAACAATGTTCATTCGTATTGAAGAAAAACAATGTCGCGTCCAGTCGAAAAGGTAGATTTCATAATTCATTTATAGATTCTGAAATTGCCATCAGTCGAGGTAACACATCATACGTCAGAAAAAAAATTTCATTGGAAACAAAAACAACATTACTATTTTTTAATAAACCTCAAACTTTTCAATCAAAAATTGGTGAAGGATTCAAATTTTCTTAAATGCTTTCTAATATTTCTCTGAGATTTGACTCGAATAAAAAAAAAGTACACAAATCTAGAAATGTTGTAATTGTCGGCGGAAGAAAAACTCAAATAGAATCCTCAAATGGAAGGAGCATATATAGTAAACAATAATTTTTAATTCTCATTAATGGTAATTTTAGAGAAAAACTTTTCGGAAAAAAGATGTGGTGCTCATGAAGTTCTATGGAAATACCTATGGTTTGCCGATATTGGTATGAAAATGAAAGATTGTGTTTTTGCAAATAATTATTATCCCAAAAACTATCGAAAATATTTCTAATATAATGAAGACATTCAATTTTTCTACATGAAATTCCAATGGCTATGGTCATCCGTTTTTTTTTCAACTTTCATGTTTTGCAGGGGAAATGCTTTGTTTACTTAACAAAAACAGAAATCGATGGAGAAAGTTTTCTAGTGGTTCATCGATTGTGGGTATATCATCATAATTGGAATCAGGAAAATATCGTGAAAACCTTTCATAGTCTCACGTTTTTTGTGCTGAAATTATATTGATAACGCTGAACGAACACTCACATGATACTGCATGAATCATGGTTAGAAATGCCAGACAGCTTATTACTTCTTCATGAAGGCTGGAACAGATATAATCCAGAAGATTGAATGAAACTACGAGTATTCCAGAGTTGATGATTGAATCATATAATGCATTAAGTATTTAAACAATCGATATTGAAATCACCTGTTAAAGAATTGAAACGAAATGAAAGAGTTACCAACCTGAAAGTGGAGTGTTCAGTGGCTGTTAGTAAATATTTTGAAACAAATAATATAAAGGTTTATTTCTTGGCTAAAATCCATAGAAAATGCTTCCAAGTAGTGGATCGTTTCATTTATCGCAATTTGATAGATGAATTGCAGTTAACAGCTCTTGTCGAATGAGTTTTGAGGTACCCCTATGGGTATATTCACTTCTATAATATTTAGATAATAGAATATAATTTAGTCAGAAAAAAGGTTCTTTGGTACAGTGTTCTGGTGATGAAATGATTTCAGGTTACTTGCAGCTCTTTGAACTCAATTTGTCATTCAGAAGTATTTGTCGATTTACTTTGAGACATTATTGAAGGTATACCTCTGATGGTGAGATCATAGTTTCATCCATGTCTTTATACTCATCAATCTCAAAATCCTCTTTTTGCTTGATTGGTGGAGATATTTTCTGTTCAATTCTCCATGAATTCCAAAACAAATTCATCCTTTATAGCTGGATGATTGCAAATATATTTGGCGAAACAGGTATGATAATTCTGACTAGTACCAAATATCAATTCACTAATGCATCTGCAACTAACTGTTCGCTATAATTTTCTTCACTAAATCAAATGTATGCTTACAGCTTATATATTTCTCACAAATGTACAATCGTTCAGTCAGGACTTTTGCTATCATCAGGACTCGAAAACAACAAAAATATACCAAAACAGTGTTTTTCCATTAGAGAACTCCACGAATTTATTCGGGGCATTGAACTGCACTCAAAATCCGATTCAGACAAACGTATTTTCACAGAATGAACGAACAACAAAGTGAATAACTCGAGTTTAATCCCTTCACATAAGTCTTTCTTGTTCGTAAAACAGACGTATCCATCTCAATAAAGCAAAACTACATTACTCGTTTTTGGCGTATTGTAGAAATGGAAACAGACGCCGAATGAATTAGGAGCGCCAAAACGACAATGAAGATGGTCATGTTTACTCAGTTCATAAAATGTCAGTCAATTTTCAGTGCTCACTCATACTTCATATTCCGTCGACATATTTTCCTAGTAAATGAAAATTTTCCGGGGATGCGCCGTGAAATACAAAGGAGATGAATATTATATAGCAAAGATTCACGAAAATACATTCTGTTAGGAATTTTCTCGAATCAAAATCGGCGATTTATGATCTGAATATCCACCAAGCTCCTGCATGAATCGGTAGAAAACTTGTTTTTGATTCAATCATATTCGGGGCAAAACATTCCAATGGAATTTTATAATTGATATTCTCCAAGGTTTGTATGAATTATTACTCAAACAAATCAAGTCAATAAAAACATAATGATTTCTTATTTCATTTCAAGCAATGTTTATCATACAATCGTAGCGAAACGCACTCGATCCACAATTTTTTATTTGATAATTTGTGAAAAATTTTCATGGACAATCATTGTGTATCATTCACTGGTCAGGTTAGGATCAGAAACAAACATACAATAAAGACTTTCATAATAATCGAAAAGTCTCGAAAGGTATAAATTCAAATCAAAACACAATATTATTCTCTAGAGCAAAATAATCACAGAACATTTGGAATATAGGACGCTGGTCCGCAAGAAGTAATAAAATATATTCACTGGGTAATGGTCTTGTTCTATGTTTCCATGTCACAGAGCACAGAAGGGGTTTAGTTATTTGATAATTTATGAGTAATGTGCATGAACAATCATTGTGTATTATTCACTGGTCAGGTTAACATCAGAGAAAAACATATAATAAAGACTTCCATAATGTTCGAAAAGTCTCAAAAAGATATAAATTAAAATCAAAACAAAACATCATAACCCCGAGCAAAATAATCACAGAACATATGGATATAGAACGCTGGTCCGTGAGAAGTAATGAAATATATTTACTGGGTAATTGTCTTGTTTCATGTTCTCATGTCACAGAGCACAGAACGGGCTTAATTAGATAAGTCAAATGTCAATTTTCAATTTGCCTCACTGATTTACAGACATGAATTCTCATAGCAATTTATAGCACAGGTACTCATTTTGGATATAATGCTGCGATGAGTATCCTCTACAGAATAGCAACTATATAAGGAATTGAACACTCAGCTAACTTAGTCCTCGCCAATATGCGGAAAATTCACAGACCTAGCACTGGACGGTCTGAAAACGTTCCTTTTCAATTCGCTTGAGAATGGGGAAAAGGCAGTAGCCGCTCTCCTAGACATCTAGGAGGCTTCCAAAAATGCCTTCAGTGGATGAAAGCTGGACTAGAAAAAACGACGAGAATAACCACTCTAGGAGAGATCAAAGCCGTAGAGGCGAAAGCGATTTAGGGGTTTCCTCAAGAACCGGTCCCTGGTAGACTATCTCCTCGAAAAAATATCTGAGAAAATCACTAGGATATGCTGATAACCTAGCATTGGTTATTGAGAAGCATCAATACCACCGAAAAACGGCATTGAATCTGGAAACAGCTCACTTTTTGATCTAATATCATCCAGCCATGGTTAAATGGCACGTAAAGAGAAAAACACGAATATCGAATATGTGGACGTCATGAGCTACCTATTTCTCCCAAAAGACAATCCGCAGGCATAATATCAGAACGCACACAAAGGGCACTGAATATAGTAGTCAGATGGTGCGATTAGGAGAAAAAATCATAATCATTCTTGTTACATTCACCCTGAAATGAGCATTGAGAGGCTCCAAATCACCAATCATCGGAGGACAGTAGCACGGAATTTAAGTACCTAAGGGTAACTTTTCAGTACCTAATTGTTACTTCTGACCACGAGCCTACATGGAATCTTCATATCCAAGCAACGGCACGTGGGCCGGAATGGCCCTCAATATCTGTAGAAGAATTCGCGGATAGGATTATGACCTCAACACAAAAACAACGCTATAGCTATACACATAGTTCGATAGATCCATGTTGCGGAAAGGGCAAAGACACATCAGACGTGGACAATGAGGCTACCAAGAGGCTATCGAGCTGGCTTTCCTGATGTCGCAGAAGCTATGGAAACAACCCCGGCGGCAGTCTTGAGGGATTCACTCAGTCGAGCACCAACACATTTCTCGATTCAGGGAGAAGCGAGGTTCGTAGCTTAGAGACTGTTGCAGGAACAAACCCCGATAATTTCTTCCGATAACTTGACCTGACCATGCTATAACCGTTCCGACACATATACAAAATTATTGGGTAGTTATTTATAATGAAACAACACCGTTCCGCAATCGATATGCACCTGACCGGACTAAGCATGGACTTGGATATATGGGTTTGTATTGGTCAAGTTACGGTCAGGGTGCTAGGCATTTAGGGGTTTTGAATTAACCATACTATATAAAGATTTTGGTCCTCTCTTTATGATATTCAATTTGGCATCATGACTCTCACAAATATTCTCAGTCTTCATCGGATAGGTGTGTTTGCAAACATGAAGGTTCTCTTGGTGAGGAAAAGGAGAGGAAAAGAAAATTAACCCATTAGCGCCTACCGGGCCCATATGGACCCACCTAACCCCTTCCTAATTATTAGGTACAGGCATGGACAAGAAGAATCTGAATCAATACAGATTGCGTTATCATGTTAGATGAGGTACTAAAGAGTATCCCGAAGCAGAGTTTATGCGTATTTTGAGATTCAGCTGGTTGTGACAGGAGTTTGTTTTTAGTGTAATTGTGCAATGGATGAAAATCGCGGGTTCCAGTTACGGTAAATAGATTTTAATATAGTCTAGGAATTATCACCCAATTATAATTTTTGTTAAAACCTGCTAAAAAGTATATTTTTTTGATATTATTTTTCGAAATCACTATAAAAATTTAACTTTTGTTTATATCGGTGTGTAAATGTTAGTGGTCCCATATGGAACCGCTAGGCGCTAAGCTGAAATAAATTTAGATTTCGATATTCCAGAAGAATCACACTTCAAGGTGCACGAGATATACCATAAGCTTCAAACAATGAAGGCGAAGTGACAGATTCATTATGGAGCCCAGATCCTGATTCTCCTAATTTATTTATCACAATTTCAATAATATTTGACAAGAATCAAGAAACCTCCGAGTCAGGGTGGTAGACCATCTACTCCTGTGGGCGAAAAGCTACGTGTGTCTCCTAACATGAGACAGGGTAGGCTTGATTATTGCCTGACTCCAGTCCCAGAGGGCAAAAGAAAGCGATGTGCTGCCTCAAATTGTTCCGAAAAAGTTATAACAATATGTAATGAATACCGAGTTCGACATTGCATACGTTTTTTGGAAGATTTTCAATGCCAATAGATTTATGGTGATTTTTACTAGTTAGTGCTTGATTCTT
The DNA here is from genome assembly GCA_018342105.1 of Gonioctena quinquepunctata. Classification (NCBI taxonomy): domain Eukaryota; kingdom Metazoa; phylum Arthropoda; class Insecta; order Coleoptera; family Chrysomelidae; genus Gonioctena; species Gonioctena quinquepunctata. The sequence goes on from JAFIRS010004097.1 coordinate 42,607, forward strand.
CAATGTATATTGGAATAGAAACATTCAAAACAAGGAATTCGTTTTTTTTATCGTGACCTAGCGGGACCATATAGATCCATCCAATTTTTTGAAAAATTCGTTTATTTTATTTTGAAAAACCTTACTTTAATACCTATGTTAGAGAAAATCAATAAAAACAACTATTAACGTTTCAAAGTCAAATTTAAAAATTCAGGCGTTAATGGGTTAAAAGAGAAGTATCAACAACGCCAATTGAAAATATTCCAGAATTCAAAATTCAGTTGATTCAGTTGACAGAGGAAAAATCGATTATTTGAAAGACTCTGTTAGAACCCCAAACCATAGTTAGAGATGTGGTTCAAATTTCCAGAACAAGTACAGTATCAGGTTGAATATTGTTCATTGCATAATAAATAAATTAACTATGATAAAAGGTTGAGGAATATAATTTCAATATTCATCCACAAAGTAAACAATATCAGAAAGAGTTTCCAACATTGAACTGAAACGAATAATTTCAACTGGATTTCCAAAAGGAGGTAACGAGTAAAACTGTTGCTGACATCTGAAATGGATTAAAAGAAAGAAATTCAATCTAAAAGAATTCAATCAACGTATATTAATAATATATTTTTCTTCTTTGATTATACGAAGGTACATTCCATAGCCCATTCAATATTCGAAGCTTTTTTTCAGTTTATTATATTGTTGTTTGAGTATTCTGTTAGAATGGAATGATTATTTAATGTGTTAATAAAAACGTTACAAGGACATGGTCCGATCTAGTGAGCAGAGAGCTCCAGTCGTACATACGAAACATAAAATTAGAAGCCATTCAAAGAAGTGAAGACAGATCCCATCCTTGGGGGGCCATTGGATAACATAAACGGAAATACTCAGCAGAAAGGACTGACAGAGTGGCCCATCCGCGGGAATGGAACAGGGATGGTTAACAGACGGCTGAAAGGGAAAACCGAAATTCTAGTTAGCCTAGGACAATATCCAGCGGTATTTCAGGCTGATGTACCTGCCATCGTGCCTTGTACATAAACTGAGCTAGAAGGTTGAGAACAAACCTATTGCCTTCTACTCAGATAGCCAAGAGGCCATAAAGACACTCAACGCACATCGGATGAATTCCAGACCAGTGTGGGACTACATCACTTCGTGGGGCAACACTGATCCAGGTGTCTGGATACAAATGTCACAGAGGTGAAACTAGCAAGAGCTCGGAAAGAAGCAACAAAAGCTCTTCTGGAATTTCGAAGGCAAGCGTGCAAGTCAAATGGCAAAAATGGTGGTGGCAGACGAAATAGTTCATTGAAAGACGACAAAATCACAGAAAACCTAGTCAACACCCATCGCAAAAACACAGGAATAATGGAGACTATCGGCAAAAGGGTAAGACACATGAACTTACTGACAATGTTAGAAGAAACCCAGTATATGTTCTGATAAGGTATCCCCACAGTATATGCTGTAATTTTACGAAGATCTTTCAAGATCAAAAACGTGCAATATGGTAAAGAAAACACATATTATGATTTTCCCTCGGAGTGTATCGATCATCTGCTCCATTTCTTCATTTCCTTAGCATGCTGCGACCTTTTTTTTCGCAGTAGAATTTCTTGATGATTTTGTCTGTTTGCAGATCAGCCATGTTTGCAACTTCAGTTGATGCTACTCCTAGAGTTATCTTAGAGTATCCATCCAATGTATTGAATTGTATTTGATCGTATTCCGTGGATATTTTTGATCCTGTAATTGGGCAAAAACCAGTGTGAAGAGTACTCTTCACATGCGTGTCCATAATATTTTCTACGACTCGATTAGTAGAGTATCGAATTGTTGTGCCAAAGCATTGGAACAATACTTCAAAAGGAACAAAAATCTATTTTTTGCCGCACGCAAAGTGAGCATTTCGCGTTCTCAACACAGTCCGCAAAATTTAATTTCGTGGCCGTTACCAATAGCAACGGCCGGCAAACGAAATGATACTTCCAAATTTGACATTTCTAACATACGACAATGACAAGGATCATTTTATATTCTGTTTGTCATACCAATCTTTAAACTTGGTGTAACATTTTTCGTACTGCCGTTTAGAATTTTCAGGTATTGAAGCGGAAGGCGCCAAGTTTACAATACGCTCTGGAGGAGGGCAAGATTCTGAAGTATCACTCTCAGTATCAGACATATTTGCGTTTAGTCCAGAACTGCCAAAATGGTTTGTATATATTCAACCATATCATTTCCATAGCAATACTGTGACTTTGTTAATTGAAATGAACTGCTGTCGATTTTGAAGTCATTTTATATTTATTTGCAATTATCTAGTTTGATAATTAAGACGATTGCACGAAAAATATTGTGTATGCCATAGCCGCGAAACTTTTCAGCGTCCTCAAAATCATCATGCCCCGGCCGCAAGCGGCTTCGGCGATGTCACTCTTCTTTCGGTCGCTAAAAAGGTATTTCGCGGCCTTGGCATACAAATAACTATTTCGAGTATTTCGCGTTCTTAACACATTCTGCGAAATTCAATTTCGCGGCCGTTACCCATAGCAACGGCCGCCATACCAAACGTCACTTCCAAATTTGACATTTCCAGAATACGACAATGCCAAGGTTTTTTTTCAATACATCATTCATTTTTGAATTAACAACAAATACATACTCATATAATTTTTCAGGAAAAAAAACGGAAAGCGCCTAGTCTACAATACTTTTCATCTCTGAAGAAGTGAAGATACTGAAATATCATTATCAGTATCAGACATATTTGCGTTTTGTCAAGAACTGTCAAAATATTTTGTATATATTCCAACATATCATTTCCATAGCAACGCTGTGACTATGTCAATTGAATTGAATTGCTGTTGATTTCAAAGAAATAATATATTTATTTGCAATTTATTAGTTCAATAATTTTGACGATGGCACGAAAAATATTGTGTATGCCATAGCCGCGAACCTCAAAATTATCCTGACTCGGCCGCAAGCGGCCTTGGCGATAACTTTCCGTTCTGTACGCTAAAGAAGTATTTCGCGGCCTAGGCATACAAATGATGGCTATGGAGTGCGTGAAGTTCAAGTTTTTTTCACTAGTGCGTAAACCAAAACTCTTTAAACACTAAAGCGAAAAATAAAATATGTCAAAAATTGTACATAGCAACAAAATAAAACGTTTTATTTCAAATTGCAATTTATGCTATCTTTTTCTAACACAAGTAAATTATTTTTTCTTATAAGTAGTGTGCAACAAATTATCAACAGTTTTTTTATTTCGATCATAATATTCTTCAAATGTCGTCGATTCAATTTGAAGTAAACAGACCGTGGATGTTGAATTTGATGAAAGAGAGTAGGCCGTGGCTGTGTGCATTAGAAGCCGTCAATCTCTGAAATTTCATTAGTATCATAGAACACATAGCAAATGTATATGTTATAGATTGATTTCTGAAGTTCATTTGGTATATTTTCAGATTAATTGAATTCCGTTATTAATGTTTGTAAACTTGTTTTTTCAATGGCTTCATTCAACATCGGCCTATTTCTGCTTACCGACGCCGGTGAGCATACTTCCCCTAACCGGAAATTTTTGGCGAATCCTCTGTTGTTTCAGAGGTAGGGTTTTCAACGAGCTCAAAATATATGAACTCGGGACCGCCATCTTAACTTCCTCTCCGAAGGGCGGCATATCTTTCGTCTTATCTCGTGCTCATTGATAAGACGCCTGCAGCTGCAAATTTGCACTACGCTACAGTTGTTCGGGCATTTTATCGCGCACATTCCTTGTCAGGTGGTCACCCATTCAAGTACTAAACAAGACCGACATGCTTGGCTCAGATATCGATAAGACTCTCGTCAACCTGACCATCCACCAATCCAATAACATTAATTGAAAAATATTCACATAAGAGTTTTAAAACTTAACTAATACATACAAATGAAACAATCACTTCTCACTGCTCCTCTCCATGTGGGGGGATGGGAGGCGAGTACTTGTGGCTTTCGCTTGGGGAAGTTAAACCACCTGGTTGCCTTCTCAAAGGAGCGCCGGGGTAGCCCCTGCTGTTCTTGGCAGGTTGTCGTTTAATATATTGGTTTACTTTATTACAAAAATGTCTCCTTCTTTCGTTCATGCACCTAATTTACTTTGATCTGGATTCCAAAAATAACGAATTTTAATTCTTGAATGTAGTCAATTTCAATATGTGCTATTTGCCGAAAAATAAAATAAATAAACAAAAACCGGCTTCAAAAAATTCAATGCTTTAGTGAGTTTACCTTTTTTTGGGGTTTTAATTGCTATTAGCTTGTTGTTTACCTATTTTCCCTGTACAACTCTGAATATTGGTGGATTACCTCGTGTTTCCTTGGCGTATCTTCCCTGACATTAGTTATATCAGTCGTGAGCAAACTTTTAGGGAGATGAAAACGGTAGAATTTGTCGGATAGTTTCATAATAGAACTTTCAAGTTCTTCCACACCCGCCAGTTCGCGAAGATCATCCAACCGGGTGTATTCATTTCTATCAGTAACGATACGCGATGCTTTGACCTGCATCCTTTCCAACCTTGCAAGTTGGGTTTAAGGTAGGCTGCAGAATATCGGGCAGGCGTATGTCATAGCTGGTCTGATTATCTGTTCATAAATTCTGATTCAATTATCTTGAGATAGGTTTGAGTTACGTGCGCTCAAAAGCGGCCGCCCCCTCTGTTACGCTAACGCTATGTGATTATGCAAGTACATACGCCTGTCCAGTTCCACCCCCAGGTATCTCACAAAGGACTTCTCCGTCACTTGGCCACTTTCAACCCTTAATTTCCCGAGGATCTTTACATTCGTGCGTTTCCTCGTGAAATTAAAGACCACTGTTTTGTTCGAATTGAGCTTTATCTTGTTATTCCCTAGATAGGGCATGACCTCAGATCATATATGCTACGCTATATACGGTATTCTCTATTGTTTGTTTTATATAAGCGAGATACAGATGAGAGGGGGTGGAAGGGACGTTGGCGTACTATAGGTAATAGCTAGTACCACGTGTAACTGTCAATAGCTTGAGTACGCTGATCCCCCCTGGACCTACCAAAACAATAACCTATCTATAACCTAGGTGCCGTATCTAGCGTAGCATATATGATCTAAGGGTATGACCGACCGATTCAGATGAATCTGGAGCTGTTTGGCAGCCACTTCGCTACTAAACGAGTGGGCGTAGATCGCGGTGTCATCCGCGAACATAGCCGTACTCGTTCGAGCGAATATCGGAAAGTCATGGGTATATAACGAATTCAAGTTTTGACCAACCACCGGTGCCCGTTTGTAAACTTGATGATTTTTAATTTAAATTTTATTGCAGTTTTTCTGTTTGTATCTCATAACCGATATGGATTCAAATTCATCTGGAAAATTTGACAATACCTTTCTCAAACATCCTAAACAGGGTTCAAAAGGCCACTGAAAATGAAATATCAGAAAAATCTGCACATATTTACGAGCAGAAATACAATATATTCATATAATGGTGTAGGAAGAATGAAGTAGAAGAGTCATTTTGGCCTTTTTCTCTGGGGAATTGAAGTTTGCAAACCTTCTTCATTTTGGTCGATATATTCTCTGTTTGAAAGCTCCTTCGAATATAAAGAAATGTTGATATTCTGAACTTCCCTAAATTGATAGCGCATATAAAACAAAACAAAAATAAGGATATAAAACAAAGAAATCTAAAATTTTTGAAAGAGAACATTCATTCAATTTTTTATTGAAAGCTCCAGATTCCCAGTTTTTAAGGATGGAAGTATTTCTAATCCCAATCGGACCGACATAAAAATTTTCGTGAAGGTTTTCTCTTTCCAATTGCCGCCTTGACATAGGCGTCGGTATATAATTTTCCCGTGGTATTTTTCAGTTACTTATTCTTACAATCATAGTAATTGATCACCCCATGTAAAAGTAGACACATGTTTTCTCAACTGAATTATTTGTTTCGAATGGTCTCCAGAAAGCCATATTGATAAAATTATTTCCAATAGATAATTCCTAACCTCACCAACACACGGCACTGCTTGAGGAATATTGTGGACTGGGAAAATCATGCGGCTTCAGATAACAGATGTCCAATCCAGCTATCCGAGCTTTTATTCCTCAAATATATCAGATAGCGCCTTCACTAATAATCTGGGCAACTGCAGACACACGCCAGAACATTTTTATGATCGTACCAGAAACGCTTCGAAAGTAAAAACACTGGTAGTATATAAATTTCACATTTGCCGGGCAGTGCATATGAACACTGCTCGTAGTGCTCTTATTTTCATTGCTGTTCCAATTGGGATTAGAATAGCTATAAGTAAACGCTTGAGTTTATAGTATCAAATCTGAATAATTTGTCAAGTTATGCGACGACTCAGACTGTAGCTCACTTTAGAAACGCTGTTGAAATGTATGGTGTGTTGTCTAACTAAATCAGTCGCCGATTCTCAAAGGCCAGCAGCTCAGTTAGCAACTCGAGACTCAAACTAGAGTTACAGAAGTGATATAAAAAAAAAATATGTACTTGAGAAGGCCAAATCCATAAATTTTGGATAGTTGTAATAGTTGCATTTTTAATATTAATATTTCTAAAAACTAAAAATCTATTTTATTGAGCATTGCTTCATCTGTTATTGTTATATTGTGTTGTGAGAGTTGAATATGTTGTAAACAACAAACAAATGAATTGAAGTTTGTAAAATGCACATCCATCACTTTACATAATAGTGCGTGAAGTACCTTTTGTAGTTTCAACCTTAGTGGACAATATGTACGGTAGTAGAAAAATTTTTGTATGCAAATCGTGTGTAAAGACCTTTTTCGACTCATGTGACAATATTTACATTCGTCAAAAAGGACCACTTTACAATTCACATTGTTACATATACGACTATTTTCAACTCTGTGAATACCTAATTTCAAAAGTAATTTCGAACTGTATGGTGTCTGTACGAAACAAGTCGTGAACAAGTTCCGCCCAGGCACAAAATGATTTTTCCTATGGTCGCTGTGAGTACTAACATTTCATCGTGTTACTTGATCGGCTAGATGTTCTGCAGTCGGCTGTTAATCTGAAAGTTATTTGTTCGCGAAACAAAATCACTACCATGCTGACTTTTCGGTTGAAATCGAATCATAATTCCAAACCAGGATAACTGCATACACCCAAGCAACACGAGTGACGGTCATTGGTCTTGCTGTCATGAATGCTGCTCATTGGTCTATCCCTTCCAATGCTATCGTTCACAGTAAACTTTCGAAAAGGAATTGATATTTTCGAAGTGGGAAAAATATAATTTACTAGCGAGTTACTTCATCATTTCGTAATGTGAAGAGTACGGATATTTCAATTCAACCAATTTAATTTCAAGAAAATTATTGTAAGGAGGCAAGTACTAACATGTCATCGTGTTACTTGATCGGCTAGATATTCTGCAGTCGGCTGTTAATCTGAAAGTTATTTGTTCACGAAACAAAATCACTTTCATGCTGACTTTTCGGTTGAAATCGAATCATAATTCTAAGCCAAGATAACTGTGCTTAGCGCATTCTCTATCCCTTCCAATACTGTCGTTAACAGAAAACTCTCGAAAAGGGATTGATATTCTTGAAGTGATAGAAATATAATTTACTAGCGAGTTACTTAATCATTTTGTAATATGAAGAGTACGGATATTTCAATTCAACCAATTTGATTTCAACAAAATTATTGTGAAGAGGCAAACAACTCAATGAATTCGGTGTCTGAAGGAATAAGTCGAATCAAAATATTATTTAGTTTGAGAATGTCTAAATATTCAATTTGAGATAATCCTTTTTTCTGTGTATTGTGTTTGGGACAATCAGGGCATTTGAGAGGAAATAGTTCAAATTATTTCGTAATGGAAAACTTTCTCATCGCCTGAGATTCCAATCAGAGTAAAATCATCTGACTTGTGAAAAAATCCAAGAGAAACCACCGTGCAAATATTTTCTCTCACGCCCATGCCTTTTGAAAGAAAACGAGAGATAAAACAGCCTCTATAAGCCAATTTGGAAATCATCGGATATACAGATACTTGGCCGAATTCATTTCGACTAAATAAATAAGCAATTTCTCGCCATTTGATGTCCCGGAATTGGGTCAGAGCTCAGAGAGCTCAGACGGAAGGAACGAACAAATGAGGAGGTTCAGCTCTGCGTGTTTTCGAGAAAACCGGCAAATCCCAAGGGTTAATCATTATATATTTATTAGAATTTGGCGAAATATTCTGGCTGAATTTCAATGGGCTTCATTCGATTGGGTTTTCTAGGAATAGATGTAGAAAGAGAACTTGATTACTTTACTGAAGCGAGTATATTTCGGTCGATTATGAGATGGTCGATTTAGATTTGTTGCATGATCCATATCTGTGAACTTGTGGAAAAAAGTGGATAGATTAGGAATGCATGTCAAAATGTTGCTTCTGTTCTTCGAACGTTATAAATTTTTCGAAATACAAAAATTAATTTCGAATATACAGTGAGGTTGAGAAACGTAGCGAATCTGAAAATTATCGTAATACCTATCTATCTCAGTATCTAATATTGACCCTATATTGGTTCGTTCAAAAGCTGGAATATAATTTTAGAATCTTCAATAAATCTACATACAAGGAAAAAAGAGAATTACTGGTTTTCCTCAGCAGGAGAATACACAATTTTTTTAAATATCACGAAAATTTATTAGTTTAAGTAAAGTTGATTGTACCATAGCAAAAAATATTGTGCATCCATTGGAATCTTCAGAAATACAATATAACATATATATAAATATATATATATATATATATATATATATATATATATATATATATATAGATATATATTTATATTTTTATATTTTTGGTTGGAGGTTCTTAGGTTTGGAATTCTTGTGTACAAATAAAACTATCTCATATCATATTTGTACACAAGAATCCCAAACCTGAGAACCTCCAACCAAAAAAATAAATATACCAGGATTCAAGAAAACCCACACTTCAAAATATATATATATATATATATATATATATATATATATATATATATATATATATATATATATATATATATATATATATATATATATGATATATATATATATAATATATAGTGGAAATTAACGTCTGTAATTATTATCTATGAAAACAATTTTTTCGGCATTCAGACAGGAAAATGACAACTTAAAACTAAAAGATAAAAATGTGGATCGGTTAGGAATTGAACCTGGGACCTTTCAATTTCTAGTCAAACGCTCCACCGTGTGAGCTACCAGTCCATGTTAGAAACCGGCGATTCACATCTTCAAATTCAGTTCCATGTTGGTGACGAAGATGATGATGGGGGTAATTGTGATGTATGTAAACATTATCGTATACAACCTAATTGAATTTAATTATTCATTCCGACACCATCACAAAAAGTGAAGCTTTTATGTAAGCCGTGTACTGAAACGTATAAAATAAGTTTAGGTCATCGCTGACAATGATTTAATTGATTTTTGTTGAATAATTTGATTTTAAAATGCTTGTCGCGCGAATTGTAATATTAATACTTCGACAAGTTGTTACTTACCAACCAATCATTGTCCAATGAAATTAATTGGTACCTACTTTTAAGAATACTTTGTGAAAATTAAATACTTTTACAAGTTCTTATTTACCAACCAATCACTGCCCAATCAAATTAATTGGTACCTAGTTTTATGAAAACTTCACGCAACAAGGTTTTTGAAAACAAATAATTCAACGAAAAAATATTAAATCATTGTCAGCGAAGACTTAAACTTATTTTATGCCTGGCGAAGAAAAAAATAAGGAGTCAAAAAAATAATTTGGGAGAGAAGCAGACAAGAAAATTTTTCATCATCGAAAATAAACTCAAATAAGCAGATAACAAATGTTACAACAATTTCAACCTCAAATCCAAATCAAGAAACTGCCTGGCAAATATTCGACCAAAGAGCCACTTACCTCCAATCCAAATCATATTTCCGATACACGACAACCAGCAACAAGGGGGGCAACTTCACTCCCAGTAGCCATTGAACACCTACTCTAGGATTTTCGTGAGTGCACGAACTGAATTTACAAAAAGGATTTCATCAACAAAAACTGAACACTATGTTAAGTTTCGCATTAGACACTTTTTTATGTTTCTTTTTAATAACAGCGATTCACAGTGGTGAACTTTTTTCCGTACTCATGATCATAATATGAATATCACCTCTAAATATTCACTTGCAATATTCACTGATTGTGCATGAGCAAGCATTTGATGTTTTGAATTCTTATTGTTTAAATTACATTGATAATGAGGTAGATATCGCAGGAATGGGTATTTGAAATTTTATTTAACTATTTAACTATTTTCTGGACTCGTTAGTTATCATTTGATCAAATTACAAGCTATATTTCCATGAAACAGTAAATTGACTTCAAGCAAAACAACAAGGTGGCGCAACTGTAATCCTCCTGGGATTTTGAGACGATCTGCTCTACATATGCGTACCGACTGAGCTCGGGAAAAGTAATAAAAGAAAGAAATGTTGAAAAAGTGTAAGAATGTCATAGCAGGAGTTTATTGCTGTGATGAGTATTCAAATATAAGCAGGAATTTTGTTGAATCACGTGACTGAACAGGTTGCTCACCTCACTTTGCTTGTGTGGAACACACTACAACTTCTTCTGTCGAAAGTCCGAGATTTTTACATGCAAAATTGGCTGGCAAACACTGAATTACTTAGCGCTCACGAAATGTGTATGCGTTTCTTCACTCGTAAAATTGAATATGAATGAATAAGATGAAGGACATAGTAGGAGGCAACATTCTTGAAATGAAACTAATGGACCATACAACTCCTAGATTCTATTTTGACACGAACTTCGAGTTGACCTTACAAGACCAAAGGGAATGGTCAGACGATACCATCAAGGGCAAACCTAGAGAGAGGATTTGGTATACAGACAGATCCCAGACCAAGGAATGAACTGGTGGTCTCATATACAGAGGGAAAAAACTCCCAAATGAGCACCCCACTGGGAACATATACTTCCGTATTCCAAACGGAAATCTCACACTGCGTTAGAGAAATTAACATGAGGAAAGTGCGCAACACTCGGATCAAAATATGCTCAGACACACACTGAAGGCTCTCACGAACCCAAAAGTGACATCAAGACTGGTATGGGAATGTCGAGGAGAACTCAGTATACCAGCAGAACGCAACGGAAATAACTTGTATGAGGGTTCCAGGACACTGTGGCATCGACGACAATGAAAAAGCTGACGAACTAGCCAGGATGGGCTCATCAACTCCATTGGCCCAGAACCTGCACTCTGAATGACAAAATCTGCCATCCGAGGCTGCGTACGGGACTGGGTCAAACGATAACAAATGGAGCGCTGGAAGGACACCCCCTCATGCACCATATTGAAGAATCGTCGGAATGAAGAACTGAAGAACTACTCAAGATGAGTAGGAACAAAGTCAGAACAATAACGGGCCTTAGCACTGGTCATAGTTCAATGAGAGGACACCTGCACAAAATGGTGCTGTACTACGGGGATTTTTCCTGCAGACAAAGGGACAGAAACGGCCAAACATATATTGTCAGAATGCGAGACGCTAGACCGAAAAAGATGAGCAATATTCGGACAGCCAAGGCTAACCCCCAAAGAATAGAGTAGCCAGTGAAGAATCTGTACAGACTGATACAGGATACAAGAGTTGGGGAGGGGCTGCTGTAAAACAAAAAATGGAAGACACAAGAAGCCCAAGAGGCTGAGGTGCAGTTGGCGACGAGACCAGCATCCGAAGGACAAAAACAAATTTCATTTTTAGCCTTCGAAAAGATAATAAAGTAAAAATTCGGCAGAGTGAAAAACCATTTCTCTGAAAAAATAGACCTGACTGAATACCCACAAATTCCCCTTATTATATATGAATTTATTTTCTACGTTATTGAGTAAAATCCAGGAACATGTCAATTTTTTATTCAATTTCTTATTTTCAAGCAAATTCTTTTAGCTTCCCCACCAAGCCTCTTGGAGTGACAGCAATTCCTTTAAAATACCCCCTCAAATAGAACAAAGGTGCCTGTGATGGCTCATTTGAAAAGGTTTTTAATTCTCCATGCAGCAATAAATTTCTTATCGAAAAATATTACATTTTTATTGTTACCGAGTGAATAGAAGAACATGAAACATTTTGAATCAAATGGTCAAACTGAATGTATACTGGCCTTTTCTGAGGGTTCAAATCAGGTACAAATGCAACTACACTGCTAAGGTTACCTCCTCACCATTGTTTTTCCAATCCCATAGGATTAGTTTAGGCATTTATCAAAAACAGATTAGGAAAATGTCCAGATTCAAGCGTAGAACTATTAGAAAACATTGGGAGAATCTTAAGTGAGGAATATGAAGATCTTTGGGTAAGATGCATTTAATAATAATAATAAAGCGGCTTCATTCATCATTTCAATTTCTACACATAAAAAAAGAAAAAAATTAACAGATGATTTCATTAATATGAGGGAAGATACATGACGGAGAGGCGAAGTGTCAGCTATAGCTGTTTTTGAACTTGACCACAAAAAACAAAAAAATAAAAGAAAACATAACATCTTAACAGAATGTGAATAATTCCTTTTGTTATTCATTCAACCCGTAATCATGAACCTGAATGATTTGTCTGATTCGGAGGATTGGCCTTATGATAATTGAGGGTAGAAATGCGTTTCATTTTCCACGCAAATTGGATATTTTTTTTTTCTCTTTTTCTCTCTTTCTCTCTCAAATCTGAAACTCCGTTCCGTACAAAGGCTTGACTGAGCTCATTAAAACTAACTGTGATAATTCAAACTAGTTCAAAAAGCTTTGGAGAAAATTTATTTATAACTAAATGTTTACCTGCTTTCCATCTTTCATTTTGTTTTTATAATATCTTACATAATTTAAATTTTACATAATTATGTTAAGATTTTCTATATATGATGATGTTTGTAACAAATCCGCATTGCCACCTTTTGTTATTTTTATATAACACTGCTGTTATATGAATATATTATCATTATTTTTCAGAGCACTGAATAAACAGGAATGCATGTTATTTTTTTATATTTCGTTTTTATCAGCTCGCTTATGTGTCTGGTACAAATCTTGCAACAGATTTCAAAATAATTTCCCGATGAGCTAGAGACTTGAAACTTCGGAAATGGTTCAGAACTGGATGATAATACAATGTTCACTTGTTTTCTTGTCTATCTGTTCGTTTTTTACGGACCACAAAAAGTGAGGTTAGGATCACACAGTATCTTCATACTGGTGACAAGTGGACGTTGTTTTGCGATAGTGAACCGTATTGCGATTCTCGATCTAACAGGCATCGCGCAAGAGGGACAGTGGGGTTATAGCTCCAGAAAATAGGCGAAAGGAATGAGCATACAAAACATCGAATGGAAGAATACTCCCAAAGATCCAGATAGATAGATAGATTTTATTCATCTTTTGTACTACATATTATGTAGATGAGACAAGTTTAGTTCCATATGTTTATACATACATAAAAAATATACCGTAAGTCTGGATGAAATGTGATTAAAAGATATAATTGAATCAGCACATCGTCCTGATAAAACAATAGAAAATACACCAAGTCCAGATAATAAGTGATTAAAAGACATTTTACAATGAGAATAATAAAATCATTACCTCTTCATTTACAATATAAATATAAAAACGAACTTGAAAAGGACATAGCAACACTCTACTGAGACAAAAACATTTTGAAATGGAATTTTCAAAATAAACAGGATCGCGCATTGCTCACTTCAAGTGTAAAATCATCTATCGTGTATAAAAAAAAATCTGATAATTTTTTTTTGAGGGTATGAGGTGACAAGGTTTTCATATTTATTGGCAGTTATAAATGTGAATACCAACAAATTTAGGAGATTTTTCATATTTTGCGAGATGATGTTTTCGTGTTGTGATCATATTTTTACTCCTCATATTACAATTATGCATTTCTGCTCTAATTTGTAGGATACTTTTATTTTCATATATATATATATATATATATATATATATATATATATATATATATATATATATATATATATATATATATATATGTATATTAATGTTTTCAAAATCAACAATTTTGTAAATGTCAATATTTTGTTCTGTTGGAATGTTCTATAATCCAAACTCAGCAGTGCTCCTTGCTTTATGAAAATCCTGTCTGATCCAGTAGCTAGTCCCCATACAGCAATGTTACGATATATAATTGAGTGAAATTCAGCATAATGAACTGATATAAGTCATTGTGTATATAACTTACATTCGAGAGATTCTATCAAGTATTATGATTGATTCAATTCAATTCCAAAGATTCGTTTTGGAACCTGAGATTGAGATTATGTAGTCTTCGAGATCAATTCGCAAATTGCATGCATACTGTTTTGTTAAAGTCTGTTCTTGTTACATCAGTCATTAAATTCAATTAGATCTGTATTCACTAATTGTATCATATCGTCAGCTGTTTTAGTAGAAAGAATGATAGACGTGTCATCTGCGTGAAGGAATATTTTACCATAACTTATGTTATGGAAGATCATCCACATACAATGAAAAAAGTAGTGGTCAAGAAATTTATCTGACAAAACTTTTTTCTGCTTCACCTGGAAACATCTATTTGTCAAAAAAAGACACAAGTTACTGGTTTATATCACCTCGAACTCCTATGTTGAAGAGTTTTTTAGCTCCAAATTCAGTGTTTAAAGTATCGAAGACCCTGCTTGAGTCAAAGCAAATTCCTACAACAATAGTTTTTTCGCATATTGGATCATGTCTACTGCTTAGCAGAAACGCCGTATGTGCAATAAAAACGAAAAATGGGATTTTGGTATCAACCACTTAAAAATGCGTCTTTTAGTCGATTCCACTGAGCAGAAATGCCGTATGTACCATCTTCGAAACGTAGGAACTTTTTTGCCGTATTCAACATGAATATTGACCTGTACTAAGCAAAACTGCCACATCCTTACGCTGCTTAATGAAAACGCAGTATTTCAACGACCACTACGGTGGTTTCCCCAAACATGCATGAGTTACCGCGTTTTACTAAGCACTAATAACATTTTGTGCCTGCTGCAACCTGAAGGGTTCCTCATTATGGTGGTTGAAAGAAGTGTTTTGTACTTCATTATAAACATGTTTGGAAGAACAAAATTAATGTTGAATTGGCTTAAATCAGTATTGACCAAACTGATAATCCAGAATTGTTTTTAAATCTTAATGTGGGGATTCCCAGTGCATCACAAAAACCAAACGATCTCTTTGATTACAGCAAACAGTAAAACATTTTGGGTGAACATACCGATTAGGGATGATTAGACATTTAAGGCATTGACATTTTTTGGAAGAAATGTTTAAATTCTTATACCTATTCGTTCAAAATATTTTGCAATGAGGAATATTAAACGCAAATTATGGATTGAATTGCATTTTTCCAACTGTTTATATTCAATAATATGAAGGTATGCTTAGTAATATCGCAATATGACATTTTTCTCAAGCACAGTGTTGAATTCTGTATATTGGATATTTAGGAAAAACGCAGTATCTATCATAATTAACAGTATATGTACTTTGGTTTAGTTTTTTAACATATCCACAAGACAAATATAGCTTAAATTGTTTAATTCAGAACGGCTGTGGAAAAATACAAAAAGCTATTTTTCTCCGTTTTACCTTTTCAGCAGATACGGCGTTTCACCTAATCAGGACAGCATATGTTTTGTGAAATTTAGCATTGCGTTTCTGTTGAGTGATTTTTTCTGAATCCATGTTGGCACTCTGTCATCAGATCGAATGTTGTCATTTATTCTGAGAGATATAACTTTTTCGAAAATGTTTGAGAGTACACTGATAAGAAATATAGGACGATAATTCTCCATATTTTTGCTGTCGCCGTTTTTCTGTGAGCGGACTAGAATGGCAATTTTGGGAAGATCAGGATATTCCCCAGAAGAAATAATTTTTGTGGAGACCTCATCATGTCCTGTGCTTTTTTTTAGTGGGTAATGAGACTATAACTTTTTTTACTTCGTCTGCTGTTACGTGTTTGAAGTACATCATTGTATCAACATTTGCCATTGTCGTACAACTGCCTAAATGATTACCCGTGAAATGCGTGTGCCCAGAGGGAAGAATTCAATAGGGACAATGAGCTGCACAGAGTTAAATATAATTGATACATTTTTTTTAATATACAACTTCAATGCAGCGAACTGAAAAGTATGATTTTTTTTCAATATACCACATTCTTTAACGCACTAAAAAGTATAAAATATCAATGTATTTTTTTTTATGAACCACGTTTATAAAACGGGTTGAAGAGTATAAAATAATTTCTCCTAGTCCCATATAGATTTATATCCCCATAGAGATTCCTAATCCCATAGAGATTGTCCTGAAAATTTGTTATTGTGAATTTTCAATAGCTATGAAAATATTTGTAAGACTTTAAACAAAAAAGTGGGCGCATGCAATTAATAATTTTATTGCGCTGCATATGATATGAAGTGTTATGTGAATTTTCTCAACGACAGCTACTCGCTACACTCTTCACTATTATTTATTGCATACGCCCCACGTTTTCATGTTTCAAGTCTTACAACTATTTTCATAGTTATTGAAAATTGGGGACATAAATCTGTATTGGGCTAGGGGAAATTTATTTTATACTCTTCAGTCCGTTTTAAAAACGTGGTATATTTTTATTATTTTAATAATTATTCATTCTACACTTTCCTGATTCTTTTTATATTTCAGATCCCAGATCCCACCGATCTCAAAAGAGAAGAATTTGATGCCAAATCAAAACAACATATAATGCATAGATCTTTCAATGACCAAAATAATATTGCTTTCCTGAATTTCATAAGTATTGAAACTTAGGCTTAGGCATAGTGTTCACAGTCAAGGAAGGTTAAATGCAGCATCTGACAACTTCACGAATTCAATGATTTATCATTTAGATTAATATTTTCCTCTACGTGAAATATCAATAAGGACCGAGAGAAAACTATGTAAAAATGAATGGATCACAGAAGACATCATAATACTGAAACGCCAGGTTAGTCTTCACAACGATTTGGCTAAGACAAACAATGTTTATTAGGACATAAGCAAATTCTTGCAGCAACAATACTGCAATGCACTGAGAGCAGCGAAAATTGAATTTGATGACATGCGAATACATGGATCGGAAAATAAAACGAAAGCTATGTGGAAACTGATCAATGAATTGAAAACAGGTAGGCATACAAATAATGAAATAACTATTACACAAAATAACTCTCCTTTACCAGATCAGATTGTTGCTGATCAGTTTGCAAACCAGTTCACCATCCCTATCAATAATTTTTTTTAATGCGACTATAGCTTTTTAGATTCAAATATTTCCTTATCGCACATATCATTTTATCTAGAACCCGTTACGATTGTTGAAGTTGAGTCATCAATAAGTAGACTGAAATCTTCCAACTCCTCTGGCCATGACAATATTTCCAATAATTCATTGAGGAAATGCAGTTCGTGGATTAGTGAACCTCTGAATAACCTAATCAATCTTTGTTTTGAGGCAGGAAAATTTCCAGATAACTTCAAACTGGCAATAGTTCAGCCACTTCATAAGGAAGGAGATCCGAATGATTTTGTGAACTACAGAGCAGTAAGCCTGTTAAGCAGTATCTCTAAATTATTTGAGATGGCAATTAAGGATCGGTTAACCAATTACTTACTTAAGTACAAACTCTTATCGTCCGACCAACATGGTTTGTGCAGTAACAAAAGTGAAGAGACAGCACTATCTGAGTTCAGCGGTCGGATCATTCCAAGTATTGACGAAAACATTTTTGCTTTGGGTATTTCCATTGATTTCTCGAAAGCTTTCGACCTAGTGGATCATCGATTAATCACTGCCAAATTAGAGAGATATGGAATAAGAGGTTTGCCTCCAACTTTGATCAAGTCATACCTCAGTAAAAGAGAACAAATAATAAGAGTCAACAAAATTTTATCTGAAGAAATGGACGTAGAGCAAGGTGTGCCGCGAGGTTCTGTCTTAGGCCCTCTACTCTTCAACATTTTTGCTAACGATCTCATTCTCTATATTCAAAGAGTTCAGAATGTACGTGTTATCTGCTATGCAGCTGACACGAATATTTTGGTTGCTGACAAGGATCTCAATAAGCAAAACTACTGCTGAAGCGGTATATGCCAATATTGTAAAATGGTCCAACAATAATAACTAACTATTGGGGGTTACCTATGATGGGCAACTGGCACTGGGATTGTCATATTGATTGTTTTTGTAAAAAATTACAGAGTAACTGTTATAGTCTGAAATTTATGAAGAACCACTGTAGTGAGTACACACTACTGTGCTTGTACTATGCAAATTTTCATTCCCATATAAAGTATGGAGTTTTGATTTGGAGAAATTTTGCACATGTGAATAGAGTATTGGTACTTCAGAAATATGCGATCAGAATTCTTGCTAGTATCGATACCAGAACGAGCTGCAGAGATTAATTTAAAAAATTCATAATCCTAACTGTTGTAAGCTTATATATACTGGAAGTTTGTACATACACCTATAAAAATGAAAAAAATTTTTTGAATACTGTTGAGAAGCATAACCATAATACACGTTTCAAAGGCCAACTACAACCTGAGAATCACCGGACTACGCTGTACCAAAAAAGTTTTTTTCACTGGCTGTAAATTATACAACTCTCTTGATGAGCATATTAGGAGCTCCCTCAATGTAAATATTTCCAAAACAAGACTGAAACAACAGCTAGTTCAGAAGGTCTGCTACACTATAGATGAGTACTTAGTATATAATTTATGTTATGTTCGCGATATTTGCAATTGATTTGATTTGTATTCAATATAGCATACTTATATGTATATATAGCATACTTATATGTATCTCTTGTTGACTCTTGTGTATTCACGTCTTCTACCTATATTGTCCGAAAAGTATGTTCCTGTGGAGATGAATTTCTCAATTTTTATCATGTATTTTAATCTAATGGTAGGTATTTCATTTTGTTTTCATATTTATTTGTGACTTGTCATAAACATGCATCTGTATATGGTCCTTGTGATTGAATTTATACGTATATTTTGTGATAAATAAATTGATTGATTGATTGAACAAATATTGAGAATTCAGTTCTATTATTTTTCCTTCGATTTTTTCAGCACATTCAACTGACTTCGAAAAACGTATTCAAACAAAAATAAGCAGAGTTACATTTGAAGTGAAAGAAGAAATCTCCGCCTATGGTCGGCATGTTAGCTGAAAGCTGCTGATCCCATCATGTTTCTCTCGGGTTTTGCAGCTCATTCACCATTGGAAATATTATAATATATTGATTTCCCAGAACTATACCTCAGTTTCTGTTGAATTCATCATACTGTGCTTGTTTTCGGGATTCCTGACATACGAACTGCCGCAATGAATATGGCAGTGCAATTAGGAGTGATAAATCACAATTAAAAAATGAATTCCCGAAATAGAAGTCTTTAATACAGGTGCCCGATCCAGAATACGGAATAATTACGAAAGTGTCAGTTACAAAATTAGAATTTATTATCCATCAGGGAAATTATGAGTTCTCATTATTCAATTATGTTATGATATATGCGTGCAAGTCGTTTGTTTCCCACAACTTTTCCGGTCCGTATATGAATTTTTTTTTACAATTCAACGGCACAATATTTATTTCAATTTAAAACGTTTTCGCAGATTGACTCGAAGTCGTTCGAGGTGGTATTATATATACAGTACGGCTTTGTATAGTCCCCCCCTCCTGTTTTGAAAGGTTCGACGTGAAACAATGGGACGAAAACTATTTTGAATGAAATCAGCGATAATACTTTTTGAAATGAAAGACATTGTAATTGCTTGATAGATGACGCGGAAGGGCACATCAACTTAAAAATTTCAAATAGCATGGCATATCGTTGAAAAGATAACTCAATTCTTTTTTCAACTTTCAAGTTCCTTTAGATTTATTGTCTATAAATTTTTCCACAATATGCAATTGTCAAGTATAACAAAATCCAAAATTCATATTGTGAAAAAGAGAATAGATGAAATTTGAAGAAAATATTATGGTTGAAACGAGAATTGAATTGTTTTTTAAACGATGTGCCACTTGACCCTCTATGCTATTTGAAATTTTTATGTCTCCCCCCCTCTTCCCCCCTTCCCTCCTTCCCTCCTTCCCCCCTTCCCCCTTCCCCCCTCCCCTATTCGGGATGTTGAAGGTTCAACTAAAGTAGAAGCATGTTTTGCAGAATAGGTGTAAGCATCCCGACAGTTTTTATTCACATCTAATTCAGTTAGATGGATTACAATTCTCCACTTATCATCTTTCAACGTGAATTATCATATTATTAATTGCTTTTTGCTTGATTCGCACAGTTGGCAAAGTACTCAACAGATTTTCACAGATGAAACAAGTCACTTCCGAATCCATTTTCACAAGAAAATAACGTTAGTTATGATATTCACAATGTAATAACTTTTGAACGATGCGTAATGTTCGAATGTCGACTTGAGACTAAATTTGTGAACATCTACAAACTGTTGTTAAATTAATAAAGAAAAAATAAGTTTTAATTTTTTTTCTTGTATCTCCATTAGTTAAGAAGTTATAATAAAATTAAACATAAAAAAACAGGTCAGAGTGGTGAAATGAAAGAGAACAGAAAATTGAAAGTTCAATAAAAAATGTAAATGATTTTTTTTTCTAAAAATAATAGATCGTTGTTTTAGTTTTTTTAAGTAGAAGAAGAAAAAAAATACAAAGAGATAATTCATTTGTTTATAACAAATTGTTTATTAAATAAACAATGAAAATTTAAATGTTTTTTTATTTTTTTCAATATCGAGGAACAAGATGAATTATGATTGAAAAAAAAATGGTTCCTTAATTTTCATAACAAGTAAAAAAAAATTGTTATTTAACAAATGCGTTTTTAAGCAATAAAACTTTTTTTTAGGAAACGTTTTTTTTTTGAAAACTCATAATCATCATCGAAAAACATATTATGAAAAAATTGTTTCAAATCATCTCATAAACAACGCATTTTTTTATAACAATTTTCCAAACAATAGGAGATAAAAATTATTGAAAATCCATTTTTATTAGCTTCTGATCATAAGAGAACGGATCAATAATAATATTCAGAATTTTTTTTTTCAATGTTTAATGAAGCTCTATAATTTTTCACCTTAGTAAATGGTTAATAACAAAACGAAAATTAACAATTTTTCAATTTTTCTAACAGGAATCTATTCTTAGACCTTTGAAAAATAGCTCCACGGAAGGAAAACATTCTCAGATAAATAGTTTAACAATTATCGCACTTGCAATGTTAATGTTCGTGCAAAAAAAAATTGTTAATTAACTAGTGGATAACTTATTGAAAAATAGCGATAAAACATTTTGGACCACGGATTATCGTTCATTGATATATCCTGGAGGCGCCTGAATTTTTTCAATTTTTAATTTTCATATTTAATAAATTTAAATAATATTTATTTATTAAAGGTCCGACGGGGGCGTGGCTTGCGCAAGCCGGAGTACCCGTTTTCGGGCGTATTTTCAACCCTCTGGGAAAATTATAAATATTGGTCCTACAGTTCCGGAGCTCGAAACTTTTTTCTAGGAAATTTCATCCTCTTCTTGCTTTTTTTTCAAATTTGAATTATTTCAAATAGGTTTTGAGATATTGACGAAAAACCAAACCCCCTTTTTTTCACTTAATTGTTTATAACTATTGCAATTTTTGCGAGCGGCCTTAGTATTTTCTCAAAAAATATCTACATGCCATTTTGAATCGAATGACTCCTCAATCATAATTTTCGGAGAATGCGAAAAATTTTTGACCAAAAAGCACTTGTCAACTAGACTATAAAAATGGGTCTTTTTCACGCGATGCCTATACCGAACACATGAACGGATAGGACTTCACGTTCACATTTTTTATTATAGTTGCTGAACGGATCTTGAGATTTTTTCAAAACCACTCGTGTATACAGTACTATTGTGGGATTGATTGAAAAATAAATAATTTTTGACCGTTTAGTTTCCAAGATATTGCTTGATGAAAAATATTGATTCTGCTCGACACAAAACGCAGATACGACTAGCTGTGATAAAATGGCAATAGTGTACACGGCAGAAAACTGATGGGCGCGTTGTGAATTCCGGGAATGTGGACGGTTTTTTCCTTGGATTTCAATGATTACGGGAAGATTCAAAATAAATGTATTTCTTTCACAAACTCAATTTATTTCATTAATTCACATTAAAACCAAATATACATTCAATTCATAAATAATTGTTGAAAAATATTAAAAACAATAACAAAGATTTTTTTCAATAAAAAAGTTGCAATTATTGCAAAACAAAATCAAACCCTGTTTTTCAGGTGTTCAACTACCTTCTCGATAATTTTTTTGCTTGTGTTACCCTTGGTTTTTTGAGATCGTTTTCTCGGATAATAATGTTTTTATTCCGATTTCGCCATCTTTCGAGTAAACCACTTTCGAAATTTCAAAGTGAATTTCGGCACCTGCTATTTTTTCAATCATACGCCTTTCAAATTTTTCAAGCTTGGTAGTAGTTTTATCATTACGGTTGTTTATAAGGCTTGCAAACTTAAAAAAAATATTGTTTGGCAAAAGCATTGCACAACTTTTCCAGGCTTTCGACATCGAATAAAGCTTCATGGAATTGATCGGACGATTCGATAATCAAGTCGCGGGCGAATTTGTAAATTGAAACTTTTTTCTCTGCTTTTTGTTCCAGTAAAACGTTTTTCATTACACCCAAGCTATCTGAAAACCCCGATAAATTTTTAAAATATCATACCGTTGTTTATAATATATCGCAGTAAATGAGAGAAGTCGAATGATGCATTGTGAGCAACAAAAATGAAAATTGAAGAAACTCTAGAAAATAAATCAGATCTTCACGAGGAGCACTCGTCGGTACTTCTTTTCCATGGAAATACAGTTTCCCCCCAACATATTTCAATCCCGTAACCCTGAAAGCATCAGTTACAATCGGCTTAGAAGGATGGAGATAAATGCTGAATGTGGCATTTTCAAATTCCGCTGCTATTTGTAAAATCTCTGAGTCTTTCGAAAACCCAGAAGTTTCTAAATAAAAAAAGATGATATTGCAGCTATCTACCGATGATGTTTGGCAATATATTTGAAAGAAGTCGGAAATCAACAACTTATGTGTGTTATACACCAGAGATTATGCCACAGTTGGTTTCGTACTGAATCCCTTCAGATTGCTAGTAAATTTCTACGAGCTTTAGTCGGTGGCAATTCAAAATCACACTACTAACACTGGAGAATTGCGGTGTTGCCACGATTATAACGCGGCTTTCTATACGCGTCGTGAACCTACCCATGCAGGATGTGTCATTCTGACGGACATTCAGAGTACAAGCTCTGTCAAAATATAGAGACGGGCAGCATCATATGAGTATTGGATTTTACTGCACGCTGCGGCCAAAAATTTCAGGCTGATACGTGTACATATAGAGATACCTTAATTTGATATTGAATATCGAGTTTTCTTCATTGTTCTCAATTGAGTATATTACCTGTATTTCTTGTTTGACTCAGCAAACGTAGACTCTTTTGTAGTCTTACATTTAATGAAATCAGTAGATTTGTTTGTTATCTTACATATAGTGTATTGGATTAATTTGTAATCTCATATGTAACATAATCATAAGTTCAGTTGGAATATACCAACGTTTGTATTTTGGAAATTGATTCCTTCAGAATAATTTCCCTTATCAATGTTGTCACTTTGTGAAGGAACTCTCCTGGTTCTCCGAACCAAATTGTAACAAGATACTTCTTGGTGTTTGTTGTCCACAGCTTTGTCTGATCAGGAAGGAGAATTCCTGATCAAGGAACCCAGTACAATCCAGAATGGCTGCCCAGAACCGCAAAGTGTACAGAGTTACCCCAGCACTCGACTCGCAGAGTCACGCTAGCACTCGACTCGAGACCCCACCATTTCGCAGAGCTCTGGAGTAAGTTCCTAACTTACAGCGAACCTGATTCTGGAGTAAGTTCCCAAGAAACCTGATCAGAAGCAATTGTCAAACAACCAGCAAAAAAATATGTACATCGAGAGTCATAGAGTAAACATAAGTATATTTTTTTGTTAATTCAATACAACTGTTAATTCAGTACAATTGAAACTCAATTGTTTTTTCATTCTCTAATTCCAAAATATTGAAACCCGATTGTGTTTCTTTCATTATTCAATTTTCAATATATGTATCATATAGTATTATTGTTTTACTGCTGAGAAGCGCACATCAAAGTCCTCAACAAGAATCTATTTTGTTTTTGGTAATGTTTCTCAAAAATAATCTGGCGTTCAATTTATCTTCATATCTTTTGAATTTTAGACTTGTTGGAGAATCTATCTGACTTTCACTGACAGATAACGATATTCCTGAACTCCCGTATCAATCTGAGCAGCTCATAGGCACCGCTATAAAAAATAAACATAGTTGTTTCTGAAAGACCCATTCTCTTTCGCTTTCTTCAAAAAAAATAGGAAATTGAATTTGACAGGCTACAAATTACTACAAAAATGTTCGATCTCTGAATGATGGCCGGCCGAATTCCCATCGTTTCATCTCTTGTGACATTGGTGGTGAGAAATAATGGAATCCGCCGCCCAATTACATCTATCAAAGACATGTGACCAAAATCGACTGCCAGCAAGACCTACAACGCTGTTCGAAGAGAGATGCAAATTTCCTCGAATTGAAAGTATCAGTGAGAAGCAATTCCTCCTAAATTATATTTCGCAAGAGTCAATAATACAACAGACATGATACGTGCTCCACCTCCATACAATTATTCCTCTTCCCCGTGTTATTGCTGAATGATTGCAATTCAACAAATTAGAATTGGGCATTAATTCTCCATACCGTAGCGCACCGCGTATTATGCAAACCGCAAACAAATAAGATTTCTTCGTAATTGGATTCAGAATTGCTCATTTGGCCTCTGGATTCCGAATCAATTCGAAATGTAATTGTTGTCTTAGAATTCAATTGGACTCTACGTTACCGAGAGGGTCTCACGGTTAAGTGGGCTGGTCGTATGGTCGTTTGTCGATTGTTTGCAAATAGGCTGCTAGAAGCGGAATTCCGTATGAACGGAAAGTTTCCGTGTTGGGCATCTATGCCAATTTGTGAACATATAGACAAGAAAGTTCGCATAATGCTTGTTCTATGTCGATGGAAATCCAAATATAATGTATCAATTCCACAGTGGATCTTCAAAAGTATTTACAATTTCTTTTTGTAGGGGGAACCATTACAATGCAAGTGTATTTTGATAAGGCTATGATCCTTCCTATGTATCTGAGGACCTTGATGGATAAATAAATATTCAAAAATATATTACCCCCCCCTCGACTGTCTGTCCCTTCGTGGGAAAATACTCTACAAGTATAGTGCGGTCAAAATAGACATGCAAGGTTACAAAAATTCGCATAGAACTGAAAATTGGTATAAAGGATCAGAACCCCATTATAAATGGGGTCCCCATCGATCCCGCATCTGCAAAACAAATTTTTCAAGGTCAAAGTTCGCAAATATGGGGTTTTTGCGTGTGATTTTTGAGAAATTGGGGAAATTATTCGTCTGATTCATGATTATCCAATACCTCTTCTACTTTGTATAGGACATTTGGACCCAAATCGTCGAAAAAAAAAAAAAAAAACTGAGAGACCCAATTGTTATTTAGATTTGAAAGACCTCGGCCGAACAGCAGTCATAATACTATGGCTAATAATTGTGCATGTTAATTTAAAATGATCTAAATTTATTCGTTAATTCTTAACAATTACTTGCTCCAAAAAATGCGGCATGTTGGGGGGTAATTGGAAGTATCGAATACTTCAGGATGAATATCTTCTCGAATGATTGCTGCAGCAGCTTCCAGAATCCTAAATCGTTCTTCTTTATCATTTCATATTTTTTTTCGTACCAGGCTTGATTTGAAATATCTATAAAACATATGCGGACACTTTAATGTTATCATAGTAAACAACAATTTTTTTGATGTCATTTCTTCATAATTTTTTCCACCATACAATGATCTGCTTGTAACCCCTTCCATTTTGTTGATGATGGAGGATTTATCCTTCGAAACATGTCCTGATGTTAATCTTCGTGCCACATTGGCATTAAATTATTTCTTGGTGGAGTTCGACTGTATGATTTCTTACCTACCTATTAATATCACCTCCACTGTATGAGATGGATCGCCTACGTTGGATAAACATATGAATGTTGATGTTCCTGATTTTTCAGTAATAACAATTTTATTACCATACCTCACCTTCAATCGTACCTCAATTGTCCTGTTATCTACAGCTACATTTTTGAAAATGTCTTTTAATTCGATTAATTTAAACTGACAGTCATCGCCATTTCATTGTATGTAGATATTTCCCTCATAACAAGATTCGTAGCTTCATCTTGAGGACGACCGACATAACCTCCAGTGGTCGGTCGCAAGAAGGAATTATAACAATCATTATGATACTCAGCCTCAGCAGCAACCAAATCATATTCTAATTCAATTGGAGCAATAACAGCTTCTGCCACATCATCAGAACGAGTCCGAGCTACATTCAGAATAGAGGCTCTTAATGAGAGTGTAGTTACTTTAAAGATTTTACGGAGAGAATCCAGTGCTTTTTTTTCTCATGCTCTTCATTTGATTAATTGCCTCAGAATAAACAACATTGTTTGATACAAAGAGTTTATTCACTCACGCGTGCAATAGAACTCTTTCAAGTATACTTTTTACGACACTGCACATGAATTGTCACAGATTTCAAATTCTTCAGGTATTCCAAAAATACAAATTCTGTTAGGAATATTCATAATAAGCACGTGTTATCACTACGGAAAAACGTTCAAAACTAATAGTATTTCGTTTATGAGACTTTTGAAAAAAAGAGCAGCTATACGACCCTTGCCACGCGGACAATTGAATAGGAGACAGATGTTGCTCAAGGTTTACAATGACGTATAAAATAAGGAACAAGATTTCTTCATACAGACCGATAAAATATAAACTATTTTCACTTGTATTACAGCTCCAGTGATGTATGTACGCGGCGTACTCATGCATATTATGAAGAGGTACCTTCGGAAACAGAGAAACCAGAATTTCACCTTCCACCAAAGTTAAGTTTTTGGTTCTATTGATGAACTCGTAAGGATTTCTGATAGAGAAACTATTTAGCCGAATAGGTGAATTATTGAACTCGTCCGATAGCCAGTTTGAAAGGTTATGAGTTGTAGAATTGATACCAATTGTGTCAGGTATCAATTCTCCAACTTATAACCCGCCAAAATGGCAATCATACGAGTTCAATAATTCACCTATCCAGCCAAATAGTTTCACTGTCAAGAATTCTTACGAGTTCATCGATATAATCAAAAACTTAACTTTGGTGGAAGGTGAAATTTTGGTTTCGTTCGATGTTAAGCTCTCTGTTTTCAAGTGTCCCTATTCCTGAAACCTTGCAGTACTTGAAAAAACTTTCAGAGTCGAAGAAGTTTGAAACAGAAAGAGTCGAAGAATTTTTGAAATTGACATCCTTGTGCATGGATCAAAACTATTTCATATTCCAAGATAAATTCTACCAACAGAAGGAAGGCACTGCCATGGGCAATTTATCACCAGCCATGACAAACCTTTTTATGAGAAAATTCGAAACGAATCTGAAACTTCAAAGTCAATATTTCCCAAAAATTTGGCTAAGGTATGTGGATGATGTGTTTCGTATTTTTGATACGAACAATCAACATAGACGACTTCCTAACATCAATGAATTCAGTGTTTGAACGTATCAACTTCACGGTAGAAATGGAAGTTGACGGACGATTACCTTTCCTTGACACTCTGGTCATCAGAAATAAAGAGCGTTTGGAAATAGACATCTACAGAAAGCCAACCCATACGAACATGTTCATCCCAGCCGATTCAAAACACCACATTAAACACAAAATGGCTTGTTTCAATTTTCTCATACACAGAGCCGTAAACTTCCAATTTAATGCTGATCGTTTTCAAAATGAAATCAAGAAGATCAAGGAAATAGCAATAATTAATGGACCAGACATTATTGATACTCTCTTGAGAAAGAAGCGTTCCACACGTTTAGTGAATGAAACCACAACTCTAAGAGAAACGTCGAAAAGCAAAAAATTCGTGAGAATACCTCTCCATCCAAACCTCACGAGAGATCTCAACACTATATTCCAGGATGTGAATCTCCGAGCAGTTTATAATAATAGAAATAACTTGCAAACGTTGGAAAACCCGAAGAATAAAACTGCACATAGTAGCTAAGTCGGGAATTTATTAAATTAGTTGTCAGAATTGTGACAAAATCTATTATTGTCAGACGAAACGTTCAATTTCCAAGAGCTTTCACGGACATTTGGCCCATGCAACTCACCGAAGGGAGAATAAGTCAAGTGTGGCTGAACATATGATAGAACCTTGTAACAAAATTACCATTCATAATTTGAAAATGATCAAATCGGTAAATGACACTAGAAAATTAGACTACCTGGAGAGTATAGTTATCCACAAAAACCGTAATAAAAATTTACCCAATGAGAATAATGGGCCTATGTATTCAACTCTGTTTTCGTTAATACCCATATAACCATGAGGATCCCATTAGCGACTTGAGGAGCAGTAATTAATACAGCAGGTATAAATTGTTAAAAAATGTTACAATTTATTCAGTGTAGTTGACCTACTGATGATGATAACTCAGTTATCGAAATGCGCATATAGGTGTGAAGTGAACAAGTGTGGTGAAGGGGTTACTTGTGCAATTTTGGGATTGTACCTGGATTCAGGCGGGTAATTTTTCAGAATCTTCTTATGTCCATTCAGATTTCCAACTTTCAAATTTGATGCCTGGTGCAGTCTGAAGGCACTCTTTGCCGCTTCTTTCATTACACACAAGTGCAGTAGCAGGAGGTTCAGCATTACCTCTAATGCTGGAGTGTGGCACGTGAATATTGCCCCTGTGATTCCAAGACAGGCTAACCACTTCATTTTCTGCAGCTTGATTTGTGCCGAATACTGTTGGGTTTTTGGCCACCATACTAATGGGGCATAGGTGACCATGGGTTTGATGATCCTTTGATATAACCAGTATACAATTTTTGGCTTCAAACCCCATGTCTTGCGGCATATCCATGTTGCCGCTGTAGTCTTGGATATAATGTTATTGATATTACTGTTCCATGTTAGTCTTTGGTCGATTATAATGCCCAGGTATTTGAGTTTCATCGAGTACTTGTTGAA
This sequence comes from Gonioctena quinquepunctata, assembly GCA_018342105.1. Lineage (NCBI taxonomy): Eukaryota > Metazoa > Arthropoda > Insecta > Coleoptera > Chrysomelidae > Gonioctena > Gonioctena quinquepunctata. Next base: position 72,125 of record JAFIRS010004097.1, read on the forward strand.
ATATTTTTTTGACTTGTACTGGTAATATCCAATCACAATTCATCTGAATAATCCAAATGGCACTAATAAACCTTGAAATTCAGTATTAGATCAGTTAACATAATTCAACTGGAGTCACTTCATTCAGATAAGAGCTCAATAAAATGAAATTTTCCGTTAATAAGCTCAAATCTTTGTATATTCTTCTATTTACCATTGAACTCTAACTGGAGGAACTAAGAATTTTTTCCTTATTCAATGGAGCTAGGATATTATCAGAGAACTGGGGAGTTTAGTCAGGTGGAAGTACTCCCAGTTTCCAGGTTTTTCGGTCTACAATTGATCCAGGGACTTGAACGAAAATTAATGTAGTTTTGGAATTTCTTGGTAAAATCTTCCATCCGTATTCAGAACCCATGCGAATCATAAATTCAAGAGTTGAATTCATTTCGTTAATCACTTGCCATTGTAGATTTCACCTCGATAATGACAAAACAGGCGGTCAATGAATAAATAGTTTGGAAGAGCTGAATTTCATGTTCTTTATCAAGAGAGTATTGAAATTGCGATTAAATGTTTTTATACCCTCACTTTTCATTTCCAGTTTATAGGGGTGGCTGACGATTGTTTTTTCATTTATTATCATTTCAACTTAAACTCAATAAATTGATTGATTTTTCTACATGAAAAAACGTCTTACAATTAGCTCCACCAAAATTCTGGCGACTTATGCATTTTTCGCTCATTATTTATATTCAAACCATCAACGGATATGGAAATTGGAAGGGATGAGAACACTTATAAAAATCCAACTCTGCCTCACAGACTAATAGGACTATTTTCGAGCAGCACCAAAAGGGGTGGTTCTCTCCAATTCCAATCCGTTCGAATTTTCGATTCACTGTGAAAATGCATATCACAAATTGAAATCACTACCATGTATATCAATGCCAAATAAGCCACACGATATCTTCAACAGAATCTCCTTCTATCAGTTGTTATGGTGATGATTTGGAAAGGTATATTTCTCTTGGGATAACCAGAAATTCGCGCTTCCATGTTGAATGATAATTAAAATGTACAGACGAAATTATCCTGGGAAACCCTCCCAAGTTAATTGAAATCTTGATTGAAAAACACTCAATTATGAAAGAGCGAACTTGACCCGATTTAAACGGAAAAATCCCTGTTTCTGATGACCGACTACCTTTTTTCGCAAACTATGCATGCAATTACTTTTTGTCACGTTCAGCGTGTTTATCTATGCCCACTTTCCAGAGCAACGCCATTGCTGCACACTTGAACGTATGTAAACAACCCCGAGAACTAATTAAAAAAGTTTTATTAGCGGGAAAACGTCGAAACATTCTTTTTGATGATGCTGCGTTCAAATTTCTTTGAAGTTTCAATTTTTTCATGGAAAATTGTATTTGCTCTCTTCGGCTTCGGAAAATATCATGAATACCTTGACGAGTGGGCCTTATTTCGAACAATAAATCCATATATGTGTTTATCCAACATGCAGTGTTGGAAAAGGAAGAGGTGAAACACTGAAAATTCGAGTTGCGGTGGAACCAAATTCCAACAAATGAGGTTGTCTTGAGGAATCCTATGTTCTCCTTACTATAAAGTAGTTATCTCAACCTGGAGAGGGATGTCGTGGAAAAATATAGTGAATTACACATGAGATTCCTTATATGTCATTCAACTGTCGCATACGTAATAATCCGACCATTAGCCTAGGTACAACGGAAAGGGTTAAAACCATGAAATCTGGCAGTCTCTATGAATTTGTTTTTGAAAATAAACGTTGATCCCTTTTTTGAATTGGATTGTCGATGATGTTTTGTGAATCGAACTGCTTGGTTCGATGATGCCAATTTGATGAATGCATGAAAACGATTGATTTTGATATTCTATTCAACAAAATATATGTTGATGACCTTAAACTTTCTGTTCCTCAGCTAATTATTGAAGAGGCTTCCGATAGATTGAATAACCATAACAATAATTAACAATTAACAGTGGAAAAGGAAACTGATGACTCCATTTCTTGACATAAAACTGATCAGAACAGGAAATGAAGTCATCACAAGGTGGTGCAGAAAACCTATGAATAGTAATAGACTAATCGATTCTTTTCCTGCTTTGGATACCATGGGACCCTTACTGTGTAGGGTGCCCAATAATAATCTTGCTTGACTTTGTACCCCCTCTTATTCTTTAAATCGCAAAATCGATTAATCTGATTTAAACTGTAAGAAGTGGAATCACTTTGCAGATAGGCTGCTGAGTTTGATTCGGTGAGGTCATGGGTGAGGCTTAGATTAGGCCACTGGAAAATTATTCATCAATCAACTTGACTTGTTCAGTATTTGGGTGCCAGACTTGCAAAAGACGAAAAGTCAAAGGTAAGAAAATATATTAAATAAGCAAATTTTACCTAGCTTGTATGGGAAGGCAAAATAAAGATATGGGAACCCAACTCAACAAATTGTATTCCTTCTATACAAGATGGTGAGCAATAAAGAATTGAATGAACAATAACAATTGAAAATAGGCTGAATTTACATATGAGAGACGTAAAAACAAATTACTTTTGAAAAACTCCCAATAATGAGGATTGGTTGATTAAAATTTGAACATTTACAAAAGAAGTCTCTTATTCCAGCAGGAGATGGTCGTTGGTACTGTTTTACCCGTGGTACTTGTTAGGTTCGGATTGGCTGAAGATGGTCTTCAGTGAAAGAGACTCAGAAGGTTGGTTTGTTCGTTGTTGGTCTGTTGGAGCCAATCGGGTCGTAGAGGAGTGGTCGTATTGATTGCAACACCTTGTATTAACTCCCTCGTGAATTTGTTATATAGCTGCTGTGTGACCTCAGTTACCAGTCCTTATGTCCTCAGTATTCTGCTTCCCTCAGTGGTACATATATGCGAATCAGAAATAGTTACAGATTGGGGAGAACGAAGGATATCCTTTGAACCTCGAGCTTATGTTTCAAATTGATTAAATGAACCCAAAAATGGTCGGATACCACTAGTAACAAAGGTAAACCAGTACATACAAATAAATGGAAAAGTTACAACAAAGGTAAATTTCTCAAACTGAAATTGAAAAAGTTATCGAAATCGATAACAGGAAAAAGTGACCATAAAGACAAATTCCTTTAACATTTAAAATTTAAAGCTGGAATGATCTTTGATAATTTATTTAAATGTAGAAGAATACAGAGTGAAAAATGTGAAAGATATTTGAACGGAAAAAATATATCCTCTAATGGGAGGAGTGAAGATAACTCCATAACATAAAATATTCTCTGAAATTTTCCAGAGGAAAAGTATAGTATTCCGAAATCAAAATATATTTGTAATTTTTCAGAGAAAAAGTATAGTATTCATAAATCCAAGTACTTTGGTAATTTACTAGAGAAAAGTATAGTATTCGGTAACTAGCTAACCACACTTCTTAAAAGTGAGCACGATAAACTGTCAAATAAAGATAAATGGTTGAGATAATTCTTCCAACAGAAGACTTCCAAATATATATATATGTATATATATATATATATATATATATATATATATATATATATATATATATATATATATATATATATATATAATATATATATATATATATATATATAATATATATATATATATATATATATATAAATATATATATATATATAATATATATATATATATATATATATATATTTAGTGTATATTCTTCAATTTCTTGGACCATTCATATGATTTCTTTTAACGTCGTTTCGACATGGTATTTGTCATCATCAGGTTAAAACAAAATTATTCTATTTGAATTTCTGCTTTCGCACCGTATGAACGTTATTGTAAGTGTGTGACTTCGATGTCGAAGTTATCGGGTTTGTTCATCTTTCATGCTTTTTTACCCTCTTCATAAGTACACCGGATTGTTTATATTGAGTTCTAGTATATAAGCCGGAGTGTATATTTTGGCAGCATTTAAAGATCAGTTTTCATTATTATTACTATAAACAAAGTTTAAAAACGTTGTTATGAATCTGGTTGATGTTTTGATATCATTTCTATTGTTAATGCTATTGGGGTCTTTTTTAATATGTATCATTTCAAGGAATGTTCTTACTCGTGGATTCCTTTGTTTGCTTAAAATTTCAACGTTGCTATTGTCAAACTTATGTTGATTTTCTTTTTCGTGTCAGGATAAGGCTGTAATGTCGGTTATTGAGTACTTGTGGGCTTGTACTCGTTTCTGCAAATATTGTTTTGTTTGACCTATATAGGTACTTTGACAGTCTTCACACGGTATTCTAAATACTCTATGAGTTTGTTTGTTTTTTTGGTATTTCTGGTTTTAATTTTGAATAAAGGATTTGTTGTATTCTGAGTGGTTTTTATTTTTTTTTATTTTTTTTGTATGGTAAAGTTATGTATATTGTTGTTTTATTTTCTTCATTATCATTTTTACTGTAATTACATGAATTGTTTTTTTTTTTTTTCAAAGGGATGAGGTAATTTTATTTCAAAATATAATTGATTATTTCTATATTATATTTCCTGAATTTTGGGTGAGCAAGCTTTATAGCTCTGTCAGTTAAATTTTGAATTAAATTTTTTTTTGTAACTGAGGGGTGCGTTTGATAAATAGTTTGTGTAACGATTTGATACATTTGGTTTTATAAACCAGTTTGTGGTGTGTGTTTCCAGTATTGTCTTATATTATCGTTGTGTCAAGAAAGTATATTTGTTTTTCTATTTTTTTTTTCTATTGTAAATTTCAATCTAAGATGATATTTATTGAATTTTTCTAGAATTTTATCAACTTTGTCAGTAGGAATACAGGTTAAACAATCGTCTGAAAAATCGTCTACATGTTGTTGTTTTCTTTATTACCATGTATTGTATATCACATGTATTCATTTATTTATTGTTTTTTCTGCAAACTCTTTGGGGTAATTATTTTCTCTCAGAATAATCTTGATTACCTTTCCTGAATTTTGGGTGGGCAAGCTTCATAGCTTTGTCAGTAAAATTTCAAATAATTTTTTTTTTAACTAATGGGTGCGTTTGCCAAATAGTTTGTGTAACGATCTGATGCATTTGGTTCAATAAACCAGTTTGTGAAAATGTTTCCAGAATTGTTGTGTCGAAAAAGTTTATTTATTTTTCTATTTTTTTTTTGTATTGTAAATTTTAATCTGGGGTGATATTAATTAATTTTTTCTAGAATTTCATCAGCTTGGTCAGTGGTAATACATGTTGAACAATGTCTACATATCGTTTGAAGAATATTGGTTTGACTGTAAGTGATTTGATGATTTTTTCTTCAACATACTCCATAACCAGATTCGCCGCTGTTGCAGCAATTGGAGATTCCATTGCAATTCCGAATATTTCTGAGTGGTATTTATTTTCATTTTGTAAGTACGTTGAGTTTGACAAAGTTCAATTCCCTTCAAAAACTCCTCCAAGGTTGGTGTTGTGTGATTATGTATTTCATGTAATTTTTTTCTTATCATTCTATCACTAATTTTGCATCTATATTTGTATAAAACAATTATGAAACGAATACATGCGATCTACAATAAAAATGGTTATAAAGAAAAGAAAACAACAATGTATATACCTTCACCATCATAGACAAATTATCGAATAAAATCATAGAAAAACCCAACATGACCATATCACACCGACTGCAAAATACGAATAAGACGATTTATTCAAAATTAAAACCAGAAATACCAAAAAACAAACAAACTTATAAAAAAAAAATAATTGCAAGTAAAAATTCAAACCAAAAAAAAACAAGCCCACAAGTACTCAAAAACTGATAATTACAGCCCTATCCAAACACGAAAAAGAAAATCAATATAAGTGTAACACTGACAACGTTGAAAAAATTTCTACTGAAGAAAGGAATCCAAGAGTGAAAACATTCCTTGAAATGATTCAATATATCAAAAAAGACCCCAACAGCATTAGCAAGAGAAATGATATCAAAAACTTAAGCCAGATTCATAACAACCATTTTTTAACTTTGTTTATAGTAGTAATAATGAAAACTGATCTTTACATACTGCCAAAAAATATAATCAGGCTCAGATACTATAACTCAATCTCAACAATCCAGTGTACTCATGAATAGGGTAAAAACGTATGAAAAATAAACAAACCATTCCCGATAACATCGAAGCTACACACCTTCAACAACTTTCGTACGATGCAAACGCAGAAATAAAATTTAAAAAATGTAAGTGAATACTCATGTATATTACAGATATTTTCATATTGTCTTGAATAACGTGTTATATTTCGAACTTTTTATTGATTTAATGCATACATTTTAATATTGTGTTGAGTAAGATATGTCCCAAACTTCATGTTTTTAACCTGAAGATAACAAATTCTATGCCGAAACGTAGTTGGAAGGAAATATAGGAATTTACTAAATAAGACCTTTATTCCGAGAAATTTAAGAAAAAAAAAATGAAATAAACCTCGATTTTTGAGCAAATATATATATATATATATATACATATATATATATATATATATATATATATATATACAGAGTGGCCACTTTTTTAATGGGTTGTATTGGTAACTTTTAAAACATAAGAGTAGAAGGTCGGTCAAATAGAGAAAAAATTGCATTCATAGAACATTGTCAAGCAGTTAAAAATGAGATTATAGGGCCGGTTATTGATATCATAAAAAAAAATTCTGTCATTTTGATTTTTTTTCCCACTTTATTTCGAATATTATCAAAAAATGTCACGGAAGTTTTTTATTTGACAGTAAATTATCCTCATTTTGACATAATCAGATTTTGTATCCAACGTTTCGTACGCTCTGGGCCACCCTCAACCTCATTTTTTTCAATACGGACCTGCATATTTTATGACACTTTTCGGAATAACTTTTAACGCTAAATTCAACGATATATCATACAATGTCATTCAAAGTTGATTTTCAGGTGATTTTGACCCTTATCCAAATTTCTTTGGGTCGGATCTGTATTACATTTAGGTACCTTTAGTTTAATTAACAACATGCAATACATTTCGATAAGGAAATCAACTTACTCATCTTCAACTGAATGGAACGTAACAGAATGAAAGCAAGAAACAAGTAATAATTATTTACAAATTTCAAGAGGTGAAAAACCTAATTCATAATAATTAAACGAAACTATCATTTAATGAAAGAAAAATCAACTGATTATTCGAAAGTAAATGATGAACATTAATGAAGTAAGTGTTCGAAATGTCCACCATTTTGTAAAATGCACTTTGCGGTTCTGGAACCCATACTTCTTATACTTTTGCTTATTTTGTCTCTTTGAATACCTTCCAATACATTCTCAATATTCTCGCGAGGAATCATTATTGTTGAATTTGTCATTTGTTCCGTTGAAACAAATTACAGAATCGAACTTTATTTTGAGATCATTACGATATAATTTTTGCAAGGCTTGGTATTCAAATTTAAAATCATTGTATTCGCGTCTCTTGACTATTTTATTAACAGCAGTTTTTGATAAATTGCATTCACTGGCCACAGTTCTCGATTTTTTTTCTGGGTTCAATTGAATTTGGGTCAGAACATTGATATCGTTGATAGACTTGTTTTTTCTTACATACACACAACTCTAGGTTTATTGAATGTATTATTTTCAAGTAGTAGGCCGTGGATAAAAAAGAACATAACAAGAAATGTCATATTATTTGTCACTTCGTTTATTATTGTGTCACAAGGACTTGTCATTAAATACTTTTCTGGGTAATTTCAATTTAACTTATTCGATATGGTGAGATACACAAATGAAGAGAAGTGTACATAAAACTAGATAGACATTCGTTCAAAGCACAACAAAGGTATGGTGAATTATATCCTGAAAAAACAACACCAAATATTAAAATGTTTCGACGTTTATCTACAACGTTACTTGCACATAATTCATTCATCAAACCTAGAGGTCCTTATGTACGACGAAACGAGCCTATCAATGACATCAATGTTCTGGCCCAAATTCGAATGAATCCAGGAATAGGATTGAGAACTATGGCCAGTGAATGCAATTTATCAAAAAGTGCTGTTAATAAAATACTCAAGAGACACGGATACCATGACTATAAATACCAAGCCGTGCAAAAACTATATCGCAATGATCCTGAGAGATGGTTGCAATTCTGTAATTGGTTTCAACGGAAGGTGCGGAATAACAACAATTTTGCGCACAATATCATTTGGGGAGACGAAACGACATTCACAAATTCTGGCATGTTCAATCGAAGGAACAAACATTTTTATGCCACAGAAAATCCTCACTTAATTCATGAAGTTAGACATCAATATTGTTTTTCTTTGAACATATGGTGCGGTTTGTTGAATAATAAATAACTGGGACCCTATTTTATTGACGGCAACATAACCGGAGCAAAATATGTAGAAATTATAGAAGAAATGTTGGATGATCTTCCTATACGGTATCGGCGTAATAGTCCATGGTTCCAACAAGACGGATGTGGTCCACACAACTCAAGAATAGTCACAGACAATCTAAATCGAACTTTTCCCGATTCATGGATTGGAACAAGAGGTCCAGTAGCATGGCCTGCCAGATCTCCGGATTTGAATCCGCTGGATTTTTATTTGTGGGGATATCTCAAAAATAAAATTTATGATACTACGAACCCGACAATAGAGATTCTTCGCGAGAAGATTGAGAATGTATTGGAAGGTATTCAAGGAGACGAAATAAGCAAATGTATAAGAAGTATGGGTTCCAGAACCGCAAAGTGCATTTTACAAAATGGTGGACATTTCGAACACTTACTTCATTAATGTTCATCATTTACTTTCGAATTATCATTTGATTTTTCTTTCATTAAATTATAGTTTCGTTTAATTATTATGAATTAGGTTTTTTACCTCTTGAAATTTGTAAATAATTATTACTTGTTTCTTGCTTTGATTCTGTTACGTACCATTCAGTTGAAGATGAGTAAGTTGATTCTCTTATGGAAATGTATTGCATGTTGTTAATTGAACTAAAGGTACCTAAATGTAATACAGATCCGACCCAAAGAAATTTGGATAAGGGTCAAAATCACCTGAAAATCAACTTTGAATGACATTGTATGATATATCGTTGAATTCAGCGTTAAAAGTTATTACGAAAAGTGTCATAAAATATGCAGGTCCGTATTGAAAAAAATTAGGTTGAGGGCGTACGAAACGTTGGATACGAAATCTGATTATGTCAAATTGAGGATAATTTACTGTCGAATAAAAAACTTCCGTGACATTTTTTGATAATATTCGAAATAAAGTGGGAAAAAAAGAAAAAGCAAAATGACAGAATTAACTTTTCTTATGATATCTCAATAACCGGCCCTGATAATCTTGATTTGTTTGAACTGCTTGACAATGCTTCTATGAATGCAACTTTTTCTCCATTTGACCGACCTTCTAACTCTTATGGTTTAAAAGTTACCAATACAATCCCATTAAAAAAGTGGCCACTCTGTATATATATATATATATATATATATATATATATATATTTATTTTTGTATATATATATATATATATATATATATATACAAAAATCGAGGTTTAGATCGCCAAAGAAGCGTTTTCATCGTGTGAGATGAATTATTTTTCTCTGGGAGACTTCGACCTGAAGTACCTGAGATTTTTCTGTGTATGGTTGACATCAGTGAAGTTTCCATAAAATACGTCTACCACAAGGAAAATTGCAGTTCATAGCACGTTCTTCAGTGAAGTTGTAATTATCTCTTCAACCCTTATGATATCGACCCAGGATTCCGCGTACAGGGCAGAACTCGCAGATTTTTTAACATATTTTTTTTTCGTTATACAACAACATGTGGAAGTACACTGCAGCCTTACTGTCTCATTCGCTGTCTGTCTGTCTCTCCGTACTCATGGTGTCGTATGCAGATTAGAATTATTTGAAACACTTTCATACCAACACCAAGTTAGGGGAGTGTGAGATCGCTTAAAAAAAAATTAACACTCATTGTAAAGATGTGAATGGAGATATATTCAATTTGTTGTAATAACACCATATCTGATCAATCATCATAGCTCAATAGAATATACCGATCAATACATATCTTGTCAATTTGTATATATAGATAAGCTTTATTGTGTAAAATATTGACATTTTGTTGTGAAAATCCCAATCTTTACTGTATGCCCCACTCGGAAAATTCTTACCTAACCTCTATTACAGCTTCTTTTTTATCCATTACCTACCTGCCTCAGTATGTGAATTGCGTGACATCGCCGTGTAAGATCAATTTTCGAATTGTAACAATACCAGATGAAAATGGAGAATAAAAATGTTGTGGATGATTTGCATAATTATATAAAATTTCCCAAAAATGAAGAGATGGAAGAACAGGAAGAATTACAAAGGAATGATCGCGGCGTGCAAAGCATGGAGCTAACACCAGGCACATCCCGTGGAACTCAACTTATAAATGATAGATTCAGTATTCCAAACAAGAGGTCTGAAACTGACAATGAACGGATTGAAAAACCCCCTTCAAATTGAAACAAAAAACAGTTTTGCTGTCCTAGCAAACACGGGAAAGGAACCCGAAATGGATAAAGCAATGGAACAAAAACAAGTCAACACGCATAATGAGATGTCATACAATAGCAATCAGACGATAAAACCGCCACCCATATTTATCCCGGACAAAAGAATCTGGCCTATCACCTGTCGATACCTAAAAAATCGAGGGATTAGTTCGAAGAAAAATTTTAACACCAAAGATGGTATTGAAATGCTATTCGCCTCCATTGAGATGTACGATAAATGTAAAAATACCTAAGATACGAACAAAGTCCAGTATCATACTTTCAAAAAAATCGAAAGCCGAGAGATTCGCACCATATTCAAAGGCGTCGCCGAAGATTCAGACCCGACAAGCATAGCCAATGAACTTACAGGAACAGGTTTCAATCCAAGAATATAAGCGAGATTCAGAAACAGAAATGGACAAAACATGCCGATTATCCTAGTAATTGTGCCAGATACAGACTAGGAGATCAAAGAAGTCACTCAGATTTGCGAGCTTCAAAGACTGAGAAAGCGAGTCGGGCAATGCTATAATTGTCAGAAATTTGGCCACAATGCCTGCAACTGTAACGCTGACCCAGTTTGTAGGTACTGTGCAGGATCACATGAGTCGAGAGAACATAACCAGGTAGTTGAGACCCTCAATAAGTGCAGCAACGGTGGAGGGCCTCACAAATCAAATTATGTCCCAATTTTCCTGCTGCTGAAAAAAAGGAATTTTTGAGGCCTGCGAGACGTCCCAGAACCCCCCACCCCTTACACAGGAAGAAAACAACACTCCTATTAGACAACTATTCACAGCTTCGGATGAACCCAAGGAATTTTTGGGAGAAAGGCCCATTCTGGTGAATTTCGTTACAATAGAAAGCATACAAGGATTGGCAGAACTTTCCAGAGATTGAATTGATAGTCTCACAGCTGCTAGGAAGGACAAAGCAAGATAGAATATAGATATATTCTAACATATAAATCTAATCAGACGTTATCCGTACCCGCTAGAAGAGTAAAAAGGCCAAGCCTCCACTCTGAATGTAGTCAAGGACCCCAAATACAAATACAAATGAATTGCGTGACCATCCTTTTTTACCGCCGAAAAAAAAAGGAGGAGGTTCTCTAGTCGACGCGTACAATCTTTTTATGTGTGACCACGCATATCTTTTAACACAGTAGTCTGATTTTAATAAGTGGATAGGGAATACCTTGAAGTTGGTCCCATTTGGATTTGAAAAAAAACACTCCTAAGGGTAGGAAAAGGAATGATTGTTGGTTCTCCCACTGAATTTTTACTTCTTGACCGATTCTACCACGCATAATTTTGTACTGGGTTTTCGATATAAATATTTTTTTTTTTATTGTATAGGGTATACTTGCGAATTGGTCTCATTTGAATTTGAAAGAAATTACAGCCCTAAGGATAGAAAAATAGGAGATGAATAATGTGTTTCACACCTGTGAACCGATTTTGTTGAAACTTGTTACACATATATAGTTCTGATGACACTACAACATAAGGGAGGCCTGAAATTATTCTGATGATGGATACGGAAGACAGTCGAAGGATCTCCTCAACGGTCCACAGCAGTTATTCCGTGTTTGACGTAATATGTACATATATAATTACATATCCTGACTAACTGATATACGGTCAACGTCCAGATCAAACCACTGGACCTGAGAGCTGAAATTTGTTTAATATTCCATCCATAACAGTTAATAGTGAGCTGGGTAGGTATTTTGAAAGTAATCAAAATTAATTGGGTAGCAATCAGTAGATTTTAGCCACAAATAATTAAAAAATAAAAACTTTTTAACACAAAATTAAACCAATGAAAAAATAAACTGGAGGGCAGAAAATGAAATAAACTTTTTCAGTCTTAATAACTAAGCTCTCAAACTAATGTTAGTTACCAATTTTGAGTCGGCGCCAAACAAACAATCAACGAAGATCATCAAATTACTTTGAAGAAATGATCAAAACAAAATAATATAAAAATGCAATGTGAAATCTCCAGCGATAAACAATAGCATTCCAATAATGCCCTATCCGCAGAGACGTGTGCTCTCACGTTTGAGATCATTCGGGTAGCTGTTTTGCTGATATTGACTTCGAGAACGCTCGGAAATTTCCGGCGAAGGGACGCGCCGCCGCTGCGCACCTCGCTGCCATCATTTTACGCTTTACGTTATCAATTTATTTGCTTGTTTGGCAACGACTCAAAATCAGTTACATTAGTTGAGGAGCTCAGTTATTGAGACTAAAAAGATTCATTTTATTTTTTGCTCTTCAGTTTTTTTTCGTCGGATTTTTTGTTAAAAAGTTTTTATCTAAATCAATTATGATAGCCTCCGTTCTAATTCTTTATGTACTTTCGCAATCTTTTGTCGATACCGTCGTAACTAACAGTAAGCAAAGCTTCCTGCACATAAGTGTTTAATATATCAATTTGGAAACATTCGACTGATAAAAAAAACTCGGTATTTCGGAAAATTCATCTCCAACAGATAACAATTTCCTAAAAGAAATGAGGCAAATACATGAACTATATTTTTCATGATTCATATTTTGGAATCGGAAAAAAGATACAATTTTTGTTGTTTGTGTTGTTTGTTCTGTTTCAGGAGCAGCAAGCCTGAGAGTTGAGAATTCGGAAAATAAATATATTTCGGGAACCTCGTTTGATTCTTCATATTTGATTATTATGAATATTCTAATTGAAGCTATAACTCCATGAATCTTGAACAGAGTTTCACAATTCCAACCCTGTCCTGCATAACTCATGCATCCTATTAACAGAGAGAGATCACGCAGAGAATGTCAGGTATAAAGGGTGTCTGTGCTAGACTGAAGTGGATTTATGAATGGAAAAATCGTTGCTGTTCTGTAGGTTTATTACTTTTTCCACGTTGACAACTCGGCAAATTCCAATGGAATTGTTCGTCATCAGAATCGAGCAATTGCTGATTGTAATATGATTGGTTTTGTTAGAAGGAAGTGGGTTCATGTTTGAGTCTCTGGAACGTTATTCGTTATTGGAAAATTGAAAAATTTCTATAAAAATAATCGATAACTGACTCCTTACCTCCAGTCTAGTTCTCATCAATCGAAGCGAAAGAGCCACAAATGTTCGAGCATTGTTCTTCTAGTGGAGAGAAACATTAATAATATTGAGAGTTCGGATTGAACTGCGTCTTGAAATGATTTCATCTGAGATCTCAATCTAGCTACTCCTCAGCTGTTGTCACTTAGGAAAGAAAATGATTTCCAACCGAGGTCTCAATCTGCCTTCTCCTCAATTCCCTCGAAGGAGTAGACAGATTGAGACTCTAGATGGAACAACTGGCGAGACCTAGGGGTAGGCAGATTGAGATCTCGGTGTCGTGTTACAAAATCCTGATCCCCACCTAAGTGACTACAACCTAGGAGTAGGCAGTTCGAAATCTCGGTTGGAAATCACTTTCCCTTTGTTACTATTATCAATCTCTCATATTTATATAGTGCTCTTCTTCAATGCTCCCCCCCATTTATTTTTTCAACGGGTCAACTAAAAAAATGTAAACTTGGGATAATGAATACTATATTTTGGAGTAAAATTGAAAGATAAAATTTTCAAGATGGCGACTGTGCGCCACCTACGAAAAAAATTGAAAGGAGGATTTTGTGATACATCTTTTTGAAGCTCCTGATGAATACTCCACAACCCCAGAATATAAAGTCAATATCTTCACCTACTACAAAATGGCGGAACATTCAATAATTGCCTGAATACATCGACGTTTAACTTCATAATTTGAGGAAAGAAGCTGGGTTCTGTTCAGAAGATGCTCGAAATGGATGCCCCACACCGCTTGACATAAGAACAGCCTATCCGATATTTCACGCCGAACATTTTCGAACACATTAACGTCGATATTTCTACAAATATTTTTTATTCTCTGCCGTTCATCCAATATTGAGGCAGGTTCAGTTTCGTACACCTTTTGCTCCAAATAGCCCTATGAAAAAAGTCTACAAGTGTCAAATCTGGCGAGCGGGCTGGCCATTCCGTAGGACCTCGACGGCCAATCCAACGACCGAGGAGAGTATTATCCAAATAGTTTCTTACTTGCCGTAGTAATGTGGTGATGGTCCATCTTGTTGGAATACAATATCCATATTAAATTCATTAGGATTCGCTTCGACGATTCCGGTGATTAGAGGGTCAACAGTTTTTTCCAGCATATTCAAATACAGTTCCCCTGTTGAATTTTGTTCAATAAATAGAAGTCCCAAATATAGTTTCCCAATATTCCTGCCCAGACGTTGATTTTTTCTGGATATTGAGTATGGGTTTCCCGGAGAATGTGAGGGTTGGTGTCTCTCCAATAACGGCAATTTTGTCTGTGAACCTTGCCGTTGAGATAAAATGTAGATTCGTCACTGAAATAAATATTGTGGAGATAGGTAGGACGCCTTGCAATGGTTTCCGTCATAATTTCGCAGAATTCTGTTCTTCGATCAGGGTCATCTTCAGTTAACTGGTGTACCATTTTGATTTTGTATGGATGTTACTTATTCCTCTTCAAAAGTCTCCACACAGTAGAAGGACACACCTCACAAACATTCGCCATGGAGGAAGTAGACTGTTGAGGATTTACTATCATCTCACCAATCATTTGAACTTGCTGTTCTTCCGGAATGGACGGATGACCTGGGGGCATTTTGTTCCGTACACTACTGGTAGTTGTAAATTTGGTTACAAGTTCCTTTGAATATTTTCTACAGATAGGACGATTCGAGAAACGATCATAAAAAATTCTTTCGTTTTCGTGAAAGTTACGCGTCGCACCGTAAATAAAAATCGCTCCGATTTTTTCTCCAATGGACGAAAATTGACCATTTTAGAGATAGTTCACGTGGTACCTATTCACTAGTGAAACCGAAAACTAAATGAGAATATTTTAACTGAACAATGATGTTCGTTGTCGTACTGACATTTCTTGTTATTTTTTGTTCAAACAAAAAATAACCTATCAAACCTTATCGGGTTGTTGGGATTGCCATATGGCACAGATAAACAAATATTTCTAGATGTATCGATATTAATGTGTTTGGATTCAGGTAATTATTAAATGTTCCGCCATTTTGTAGTAGGTGAAGATTTTGACTTTATATTCTAGGGTTGTGAAGTTTCCGTCGGGAGCTTCAAAAGGATGTGTTACACGACCCCCCTTTCAATTTTTTTTTCCCAGGTGGCGCTTAGTCGCCATCTTGAAAGTTTCATCTGTCAATTTTGCTCCAAAATATAGTAATCCTGCATCAATTCCATTATCCCAAGTTTCAATTTTTTGAGTTGATCCGTTCAAAAAATAAAAGGAGGGGGGGACATTAAGGAAAGGCACTGTATATTTTTCCACTTTTCTTGAAAATGGCTCCAAAATGGAATCTGAAACGTCAAAATTATCAAATTTCTAGACGCGTTTCCAAATATATACCAACATTCTTCGAAAGTGCCATGTACCCAAGAGGTAATGCTTTCATGAAATCTACCTAGAAAACGAATTATTTGATAAAATACTACAAAACCCAATGTTGAATGTGAATTGTCTTTCGACTAGTATACAATAGAATCATTGACTTCATACTTTGAAGTTATTTTTTGAATCTGTTATAATGAAGACTTTTGCCAGAAATTAGCAATTGTGAACTATCTGAAGTCTCCCAGACTCCCCTTTGATATCATTTTCCTATAATGTCGAGAAGGAGTAACCGATATTATGCAATATTCACGAAGCCCCTATATTCTGATTATCTCGCGCTAACTCTTGGACTAACATACTTTTTCATCGATTTTTTCGTGTTTGACACAATTGCTAAGGTTGGGAAAATATTGTTGTGCTAGCATTTGGAGTTAGTTTATTCTACGTGAATAATTTCAACCATTTGGTATTATGATGAATGTTATTCTACGCTTGTGCCTTCCTGCTTCCATATGCTATATACAACTCCCAAGGTTTCCTTGGAAGAACTCTCCGTTTGCGAGAGGCACGCACTAACACGCGCTTCCTATTTTCCATTCAAGCCGGGAAAGTTGGCAGTTGGAAATTATTTCGAGGGAATTAAACAACATCCGATGTCTCATAATTGAATGTATACATCTCCTAATTGCAAATTGTGTCAAATGTCTCATTCGATTACACCGACAGACGGATCGCAGAAGTACTTGTTGTGTTGTTTCGGAATCGTAAACAATGGGGTTAATCTCATTTCAGACGACGGGCAAAACGTTTTATCTTAATGGATCGTTTACCTCGATTTACGATTTGCGAATGAGGAATCATCGAATAAAACAGTCCCAATTTCCTTTTCTTGGCAAAGAGGCATGCTGCTCGGAGTTTTTCACCATTTTCATTCAGTTCGAGACTCCATATTACTAACTGATTGAATCACATTTGATAATCCGATTCCTTAGAACTTGATGGACAACATTTTTTATACACCCTTTATAAGCTTCACCTGTATTTATGAATGTAGGTGATGGAATCTTTGAAATTGATTTTCTGCCGCTTCCAGATGTTCGAAGTAATTGAAATTTTGCACACGTATTAGGAACCGATGACAGTATAATAAATAATAATAATAATGATAGTTTATTATGTACAAAAGTAATAGAGTTTAAAATATTGATCTAAAGTGAAGATCTCTATCAATGCACAGAATAAACGAGCATGCCCACGTAAGTTGCCTTGTCTGTGGGTTTTCATTTTTCCATGAACAATGAAAGTATTAACACTTGAAAAAATGAAGGATAAAATATCAGGCATTTAAAAGGTAACGAATAATTCATAATATACAAAAGGTTCATATGAAGATTTGAAACAGAATGAATACCATATTCAGGAATTCAGATGAAAATAGTTAGGTAATCGATAAATACAAATTTGATGGCTACGATGTTTCAGGTGTAGTTTGTATTGTTTGTATTTGTTCTCAAGTCAATATTCAATTATTATTTTGAAGACAATTAGTGAATGGATTTGATTTCTAGGAGTATTATGGATCCATTCTTGAACTCCCATTTTGAAGAGCTTCAGTGACTGCCTTTGCTTCACTACTTGAGGTGGGTGATTATATACCCTGTGACCGATAAATAAATGATAACGCTGACCAATAGTTTTTTGCATCCTGGGCACCCGCAATTGATTTTGTTGTCTTGTTTCATTATTTAAGATGTCATTGTTTTTATTTTTGTGAAACATTATTGCTAAATGAGTAGAGTTTGGGTTTATTGAAAATAATTTTCAGTAACCACTTTTGGGTTACTTGAATTTAAGTGATGTGTCAATTATTGTGCGAATAAACGTTATTATTATTATTATTATTATTATTAGAACACCTCCCCATGCAACATTACGGTATGTAATAACTAAAGTTTTGTATAGCATTTCGCTTATTTTTGTTTCCAAAAGATTTTTATTGATGAAGTTAATATGGGTTTCCCATTTGGGATGAGAATCAAATATAACACCAGGATATTCAATTATTTTTGTCGATTTTATTTTCAAGTCACTTGTTATTGACAATTCCTTATAGATGGGTAACTGTTTTTCATAGGAGGAAAACAGCAGAAATTTAGTTTTTTCACAATTGACCGTGAGTTTTTTATTTGAGAAGAAGTCAGTAAAGTTTTTTAAATCTGTTTATGTTTTCAGTTTCAGGTCGCCCCAATTATCCCCCGTATAAAAGAATACCTAATCGACAGCAAAACTGACCACATTCCCAGACGAGTTGATTTTGAAGATGTCTTCCACATAAATTGTGAAGAGAAGGGGTCCTAACACGGTTCCTTGCGGAACCCCGTGTGTTACATCTTGAAATTTACGCAATACAGAATCGATTTCATTGCACTGTTTTCTTTCTGTAAAAAAAACATTCATTAAATGAAACTCTTTTTTTTAATCCTAGATCTTGCAGGGTGTCAATCATTCGTTTATGGTACACAGTATCAAAGGCTTTGGCGAGATCGATGAAGACACACATAGCTGTTTTTTTATTATCAATCGCTTCATATATTTTGGCACTTGAGTAAGCTCGTGCGACCTGTGTTAATTTGCCCTCCTGGAAACCATACTGTCTCTCACTGATCACATTATGTTTAGCAAGATATAAAACAATGCGTTTTTTTAGTATTCTTCCAAGATTTTGGATAAACTAGAAAGAATCGAAATGGGTCTATAGTTATTTACTTTTGGTTAGTCATCAGATTTGAAGAAAAGTTTAATTCTTGCAATTTTCTGAGCCCGAGGAAAAAATCAATTTTTAATCGATACGTTGAAGACATGTGTAAGTAGACCTGAAAGCTCAATTGGCTCAAAAATGTTGGTTGGATGTTGTCCAATCCCGAAGCTTTATTTGGCTTCAAGTCCTTAAATATGTGTAACATCTCATTAGATGTTATAGGCTCCAACTTGATCTCGTCCTGTATGACTCGTTTGTGGAATTGTTTTGAGGAATGTTTGATTTTTGAAGCAAGTTTGGTTCCTATTTCAGGAAAAAGAAGTTGAGATAATCTGCAATCTCTTGTTTGTTAGTTGTTTGTCCTTTTTCTGAGTTTAACAGTTTTAATTTTGGTATCCTTGGCTTTATTTTCGATTCTGTTGGGAGTGAACCAGAGTTATTTTGAACAGTTTTTATGTTTATTAATTATATTTTTATAGTAGTTGGGTTTGTCTCTTTCATCAGTTCATACAGTATGGTCTATAATTTTAAAGTGTTCAAAAGCTGTAAATTATTTGATAATTGACGTTAGGAGTGCATTTGATATCCAAGGATTATGTTTATATTGACAGTGATTCATTCTTACTGTTGTTTTACAGCAATCAATTTGTTGTTTGGAGTATTATAAAATATTTTGGACATTTATCAGCACAGTTAGAATTGTAAAGATGGTTTCACCAAGATATTTTTCGAATTAGTTTTCAAGGTTTTGTAATAAATGTAGGTTTTGTACGAATTTGTTTATTTTAGAAGTTCCATTCTCTAGTTTTTGGGACAGAGATACTTGCAGCTTTTATGTTATGATCAGTAATATGCATATGCAACACTATTGATTGGAAAGTGAAATTTGTGTCATTATATTTGACAAAATATGATAAATGCACGATTTTGTAATTGTGATTATGGCAGATATGTTTACGGAGAGGATATACAGATAGTCGTTCACCAGCTCATTTTTTCATTCAATATGTTAGAATTTAGATCCTACCAACAATATCTTAATAGAAATTCCTGCTTTTCTTTAAAAAAAATTTTAAAGATAATTTTAAAAACTTCTCTGTTTACTGATGGTGATCTGTGAATTGAAATATTTGAATCAATTTGCTGTTGGGGATAATTTTTGTGTGTATTATTTTTACGTTTCCGGGATAACGACAGAACTCTCGTGATTCAATGAGTTTTCACTATAAATAACACCATCACATTGGTTGAGTTGGCCGTTGTTGTATATAATATCGTACCCAGGAATATTTAGCATATCGAGCCCCAATAGCTGTCGAGGTTCTGTTAGGATGATACAGTCAAACATAATTTTTTTCATACTGGCTAGTATTACTTGAAGTTGTGGCAAATTCTTATGTAGATCTCTAATATTATTATGAAATATAGACAAGTTATTCGGTGAGTTTTTTCTAAGCAAGTTATTACATTACAAAAGATTATCTGCACATTTCGTTTGTAAATTCTGGTATATAGGCCTCCATAATTCGATAACTCAGCTTACCATTCAATTCAATAAATAAGATAGTTGGAATCACAAGAGTGTTCCAAATGAAAACAGGTATACTTAGTAATAAAAACTTGAACTTGAAAACTTTCCAGCACAAGACTCGTGAAGAAAGAAAGCATGAAGAATATTTGAAAGAGACATATAAGTACTTATTACTTTTTTTGTATGTTCATTGGCTTCGTTAATGCAGGTGGAGTATTTGTTGAATTACATCCTTCGGTTCAGCATAGGCTAATTTTCGGTTTGTCCAGGCGTTCTCACTTCTTTTCCCTTGCTGATTTTCCTGTGGTGTAAGCAGGTCCAGGGTTGGGCTTTGTTTTGAACCTACTTCTACTTTTTAGGTATCTTTTGAAGGTTTTGTGGTGGGTTCTTTTATAAGAAGCTCTGTATTTTCATCTGGCAGGAGTTGAGGTGGATGGAGCACTAGTTGATTTCATAGCTATGACTTGGTATCCTCACCTAAATCTTTGAAAAAAAACTTTTTTATCTCAAAGATATGGCGAATGCATTGGTTTTTCACAGCATAATTTACATTTCAAAATATGGCGAATGCACATTCGACGAAATTAAGTTATAGTTTTCATCTCATGTGGAGGAATCAATCGTAGAGTTTTTCTGCCATAGTCTTTTTTGGTCTTCTGTAGTAATATGGACTAAAATGTTGAAAATAAAATTATAGTTTGAAAAACTTGAAAAGCAATAAGGACTGGAATATTGAGAATAATAAGAGTAAAGTCATTGACCAAAAAATGTTTTCTTCGTGAAAAAAGCCTGTGGAGCTCTTTACTCACTTTTTAAAATTATATTAAGATAACTGATATCAAGCACCACACATTTTTTTTACATGGGAGAACATTTTTTGGTCAATGACTTTATTCCTATTATTCTCATTATTTTAGTCATCATTGCTTTATAAGCGTGTTTTTCAGTTTTTCAAAATTATTTAATAATTAAAATAAAAAAAAACCAAGTTTTTATCAAAACACGGCAGTAACTAACCAAAATGCACTTTGAGTGTCCTTCTTTCAATTTTGCCGAACAACTGAATACTTTGGTTGAGGACTGGAATATTGAGAATAATTAGAATGAAGTCTTCGACCATACAAAGTTTTCCTACGTGGAAAAAGCGTGGGGTACTCTTCACTCACTTTTGAAAATTATATTAAGATAACTGATATCAAGCAACACACATTTTTTTTACATGGGAGGAAATTTTCTGGTCAATGACTTCATTCTTATTATTCTCAACGTCTTAGTCATCATTGCTTGTTTTTCAGTTTTTCAAACTATAATTTTATTAATTTAAGAATCAATAAAATGGATCAAAAACCAATTTTCTATCATAACACGTCAGTAACTTACCAAAATGCACTTTGAGTGTCCTTCCTTCAATTTTGCCGAGCAACTAAATATTTTGGTTGGTTGGTGGTTGGTTGAAAGCTGACGAGCCAGAGACAGGGTTGGAACTTAGCTTCCCTTGACACTGTGACCAACTGGGGTCTATCGTATCATTCTGTCGTCAGTGGTCCCTCATTCAAATAGGTTTGTGCCTTCAATTAGGTTTAGTAGCCTGTTGATGAGGTTCTTCGGATTCATGCCTGTTTCCGGGCTGATCTCTCCAAAGATTCTGTGTCGCCTACTACTTAGGGCGTCACAGTCGAAGATAATATGAGTGGCTGTGTCCTCCTCTTCATCTCTTAGCCTACACTCCACGGTTTCCCTGCATACTCCCATGGTGTTTAGGTGTTTTCTTAGGCCGCAGTGTCCAGTCAACAGACCTATCATTATACGTGCCTTCGTTCTGTTAAGGTTCAGAAGGTCAGCCGTCAGGGCCGGTTTGGAAGCCCTACCATTACTTTGCTGTGTATTTGCCCGACAGTTCGATCCTAATATTGTTGGTGTCTTCTTTTTATCCACTCGTCGATCAGGGTCCTGCATCGGTTTTTGCTGATCCCGTGTACAGGTTCTGGCCCTAAATACTTTGGTTGTTATACAGGATAAGAGGCGTCAGGGTAATCCAGGCCAAGTGAGGTTTCGCTTGATATACGGATGCGTGGAATGACTGCGCAGAGTACGTTTCAACGTCTGATGAAGAGTTAAAATGTTAAATAGTGTAAGAATTTCCATACATATCCTATAACATGGAAACTAGAGCCAATCTGGTCATCTCATGACTTCATCCGTGAATTATGTATTCTTAATCATAAAAATCTACAGAGATAGCAACAGCAAAATATTTTTTTGTTGAGCTGTGTAATTTTCTCACATTTTGACCCGCCCATGCTGAAAGCTCATTTTTGCATATTCCCAACGCACAAGGATAATTTACGTGATGCCTGAGAATCCGTCATATTTTGCGATATGTGATTTCTATGTTATGATTATTGGCGGCACATAAAAGAGTTCTGGATTGGCAAATTTGCATGTAGACGTTCTATTTCTGAACTTATAAAGTGACGAATTGAGGATATTCGCGAAATTATGCGGCTTACGAGAAATCAATTTGAACTCCGGAACTTTATGAACTCGCTTGCCAGTTCTCAGCCTACGTTTTCGTGTATTCGTAGGAGTTCTGGAAGGAATCAGATTGGTGTATATTCAGAAAAAAAAAAAACGAGACGTGAAAAAAATCAATTTGTGGCTTTTGATGATTCAAATTCCTCGATTGATGCGGGCGCGTTTTCAATATGAATTCGTACTCCCGTTGATTGGGATTGAATATTTTTGTGTTACCAATGGTTTGAGAAATACAAACCGCAACAACTTCGTGTATTTTGTTTTTCGACGAAGTCGAACATTTTATATATTTTATAAGAGAAAGAGTATTGTTCTGCCAAAAATACGATATTCGAATAATAATGATGATGATAATTATAATAATAATCATAATAATTGGTAATATTGGTTGGTTATTAGGAAGTAATCCACAGAGGATCTGCAAAGACTAACTTGCGCGTGGATCGTTAGGTTATTTTGCAATTTATATGTTAGACTTGACAAAGTTCAATGAATTGATAGAATGTAGAACAATAATGAAAGTCACCTCATTAAAATACGAATAATAACAATAATACGATTACATACGCATCAAAATGTCAATCAATTGAGTTTGGAATCAGCATTATTTTTATTACAAATTATTGAGATCTAGTTGATTTTGTATCTTCATTTTTGTATATCATGAATCCAGCTTCTTGCTTGAATAGCGATAATGAATTGAAATCCTTTATTCCAATTTGAATTCTATTGAACATCTTGGGATCGAAGAATATAATATATCGCTGCCTAATGGTTTTGAGCATTTTAGGTACCTCAAAATATTCTTACTTATATCGAGTGTAAATAAATGTGGTCTATTTGTTTACCCAATGAAATATATTTGAGTTGGTATACCAAAAGATTGACGTATATCAAACAACCCTGATTACCTGCGAAGATGGTCACTGGGATAATCCCTTATTTTGCTTGTATCATTTCCGGAGTGTTTCAATAATTTTAAATAATTTTTGGGTACTACACCCTATGCAATGATTCCCTTAAAAATATGTCTTAGAACAAGGGAATCATAGGAACATAATTCGAACATAGTGGGTCTTAAAGAACTGATAAAAATTGGTGAGTATAGTGTTTTTTCTATATATTATTCGATTTTTGCATAAATTAAGTATTAAGTATTCGTCGAGTTGACTGCATTTTTTGCTCTCGCAGTAGACACATGTAAGTCAGCCATTTTTTTTCAAAATTTATATCTGGTGAGTAGTGAAGCCACTTCATAGTGCACTCCAAAGTCTTATCTAACTGGCATACATTGTGTTGGTTTGAGAAAGGAGTATAAGAAAATATTTCTTAGAATAATCAGATGTATGTTCAGATTTCTAGCTATTAAGTGTTTTCAATGCCGCTTCTTTCATTTCACATATGTGCAGTGGACGATATCAGAACCCCACCCTGAATCTGAAGAATTATTTTCTACTTTATCGAACTCTCGTGAGGTATTCTGTGAATTATTTTTTATGGTACGATCACAAACACATTTCTTCTGTATCATTGTGCATGTACTGAACCGATTTTGATTCGTTCTCACTTTTCATGCGATCCGTTGACAGACGTCAAATTAAAAATATAGGCTGTCAGGCAATAAAAACAAAATACCTCAAATTATTCCCGCGGCAATTTTTTAGGTAGAATATTCCCACTGTAATAATGTTTTGATTGGCCAAAACGTACATGAATGATTTGAATTGAGTTTCCATTGGTTCCTAGAAATGTAGAAAATAATCTTGGAAATTCATCAATGTTTCTAAAAATTTTGAGAAATGTACGTAGGTCGTAAAATAGGGAAAATTATTCGTCAGTTGTGTCTTTGTTTGTAGTCTTGCGAAAATGGTCCTTTCTACCCATATTTTCAAACAACCTCCGTTTTCTATTTCAAATAGCATATGGGCTCAAGCAGCACATCGTTGAAAATATAATTCAATTCTCTTTTCAACCACCTATTTTCTTATTTTACTTTTGTCAATTCTTTTTTTCTACAATAGCATTTAAAATTTTGTTATATTTGACATTTCAAATGCCCATTGTGAGAAAATTCATCGACAAAATAAAAACAAAATGAATGGTTAAAAAAAATGTAGTTATCTTTTCAACGATGTATCACTTACCCCCCATGGTATTTGAAATTTTTAAATTGATATGCCCCTCCACGCAAGCACAAGGTGTTTTATTTCAAAAAGTAGTATCGGTGATGTAATTTAAATGGTTTCATTGTTCTACGTCGAACCCTTCGAAAGTTACCAGGAAGGGGGGGGGGAATGAAAATCCGCACTGTATACAGTATATAAATATATTTATCCTTACGCCATTGGCTTTCTTGTAAACATGTTATCAAATTGGTAAAGGTTTCACATGATTTCTGCAGTATACTTTGAACGTGTTATTTTTGACTGATGTCGAATATTATAGTAAAGAACGGTAATGATGGTTTAGTGGTTAGTGAAAATCTTTGGAAACTTAAGCCAGTAAACTCTACCGATCGTGATGTTCATACTATTTTTGAACGACCGATATATGTACAAAGGAATTCGTTTAAATCTTTGATAATATATTTTCGATTAATTGTGTTCAATGCAATTCATCAACGAGGCGTGTTCTTTCAGAAAAATCATAACCATTGTTTTATTTATAGTTGTATTTTTTCAATTTCTCATACAGTTGTCGGATACAAGTTAGGTATTTTTTCAGTTATTTGTTTCAATAATAATAAATGATAAGGAAAGGAACCAAAGTTTGTTGTGCACCTTGCAGCTCACGGTTGCAACCGTATCGAACTAGATGGCACTGCTTCACATGCAAAGTGGGTCTTTGTCTTACCGAGAAAACGAACTGTTTTCAGGCTCTCCATAAGAAATGATATTTTGATGTCTCAAATAATTCTTTTCAGTTTCCTAGTGGTACCGTAGAGGCACCAAAAAAAAAAAAAAAAAAAATTTAAAAAACTCAGTTTTCTTTTTTTCTAAATTATAAAAGCTGGATGCTGAAAACCATTAAAAAAATCAAATCCGTCCTCAAAGGATTAATCTACATGGAATCGATCGTTATTGACTCCTATTAACGCTCAATTCCCCTATTAATGCATGATTGTGATATATGCAGCCAAACATACACCGAAATCGACCATTAATAACCTTTTAATGGCCGATTTCACTATCAATACATAATTGTGGTATAGGCAACTAAACATACACAAGTTCAAATATGATTCAAATTCCAAATCATGTTACCTTCGCGCTCAAATTTATGTTTTTTCGAATCCAAATATTGTTGGAGCAAATGGATATAGAAAATTTCACGTTGGTCCCAGAAACGAAAATTTTTGTAATCAACTTATATATTAAAATGGCGATTAATGATTCGAATATTAATCGCCACCATTAATACACTAGTTAATTGAAAAACAATTTTTTATCGGAATAGTTCTCTAGATTTTTCATCTTCCACAATCTGAAAATGAGAGAAATGCATTAAAAAAAATTATATACAAATGAAGAGGCGTAGATGAATTCATTAAGAAAACGATACCTTCAAATAATACATGTGTTTGGTCTTTTACAATTGTATGGTTTACCTGATTCTTTTAAATAATTGTTTTCAGATTCAAATACCTAGAAAAAAATCAGAAGTGAGTATTTCTTCACAAAAAATTTGCTTCAAACATTACGTATGATATTTTTGATATCATTTTTTGTATGCACGAATAAATTTGCTGAATAATCCCAAAATTGAAAATACCTCGCCATCACCCAGTGGAGCCAGGAACATTTACAATGAAAAGAAATCTATTAGAAAGTTTCATGAATGAAAACAAGCTTCTTTAGCGAAAAAGTGTCTGATGCTGCTTCAGTCTCTATAAATGGTATGCTGAAACCTGCGAACAAAAATACCCATGAAACGATTGAAATGCTATTTGGCTTTATCTTACGTTCATGAGGTCTCCTCGAGATTTATTATTGTAAGGCAAGTGGATATATGGACAGTTTTCAGAGCATCCCTGAGGACTTATAGTTTATACTACTTAACGTCCAGTATGTGTTCCCATTTAGGGGTTTTTTAAGGGTTATCCACGATAATTTTTCCGTTCTTCAAATAGCCCAGATGTGCACAAGGAGTTTGTTGGAGTATCTAGCACCTCAGGTCCATTTGATAGGAATATTTGGATTACATTCGACATTGGAAAAGTCTGGAAAATATTAGTTTTAACGGATTTTATTATTGAATATATGACATTTGAATACTCAATGAAAATGTTCTTGGAATATCTGGTTTTATTATGAAATAGCTTCCAAGCAGACTATTATTATATTACTGACCAGATTTATTTACAAATTACAGTGGATAAAAATTATAAAATAAAACAAAAAACACAGATAGTTTTTTTCTATCAAATTGACAAAATTTTGGAAACCGCTGACCTGCTCAAAGCCGCACGAAATCACCAAATGCATTAGTCATTCAAATAATGTGGAATGCTGAATGGATTGTTCACTTAATGTTTTAAAAGAGTATGAGCATATATTGCAGGCTACCTGAAACAAATGAACCTCCGTTATACCCAAACTGGTAGATGAAGTCAGAACTGGTAGGTCGGGTCAACATACTGTGAAGCACGCAATGAATCAAAATTATGAAAAATCAGTGGTTACAACAAAAGAACACAATCATGATTTAATTGAAAATAATAACGGCGGTCATTGTGACCTAGTGAGAAGTAAAAGAGTTACCAGGTAGTGTTTTCAAGATAGTCGCACGCTTCCAGTTGGAAATTAGTAACCGGTCAACAGAAAAGGAACGTTTTCAGATTGACTAAAATTTTTTGATTGGCTGGTGAATAAAATATTTTTCGGCGACCTGGTATCACCGAATCTGTCAATCCACACGAAATCGATCGTTAATGACCCTATTAACCTTCAATTTATCTTTCAATGCCTAATTGTTTATATACAACTGAACATACACCGAAATTGACCATTAGAAACCTGTAAATGATCGATTTGGTCCATTAATTATAATTGTGGTATAGGCAACTAAACATACACGAATTCGAATATTATTCAAATGTCAAATCATATTACCTTCGCGGTGTCATAAGTATTTCAAAATCCAAAATTTTAAGGTTCCTTAGTAATTTGGGACTGATTCCGGCGCAAAATCGTCCGTTTTCCCATGCTAATTCCCTGGATTTTTGGGCCAAGCTGTTAATTTTTTTTCCCAAAAATTGGTTCCGTCAAGCCTTCGGGTTTCGGATCAACGCGCCGCGTGGGAAGGGGCCGTACCGCCGACCCCCCCTACCTGTTAATGTGCTCTATTTATCGATAACGCACATTGAAATAAAATTCATATTTGCATGTCGATGGATGAGTGTTAATTATAATAATATTCATGGATATTTGCATATGGATTCGGTATATTTTTATTCTCCCGTTTTTACGCAAAAATATGAATTTGTTCTCAACCCCTCGATTGTGGGGAAATTTGATTGGTGGGGTTTTGCAAACATATCAATGGAATATGACGATTGTTGATTGGCGAAAGGATTTGATTTTTCAAGAATAATATGAAGTAGGTTCGGGCTTTTTATGATTAGGGGAATCACATTGAAACAAAAATGTCTTTTATTGATTTGGGGTTTCCCGGGTTTATGGTATTTATTGATATTTGTGTCTGAATAGATATATACATATGTTTGAGCATTACTGATTGGGAAAATTGGGATGATGGTTTAATTTTTAATAATATGCATGGCTGATTATATGGATTCGGTATTTGCTCCAGTATTTTACACAAATATATGAATTTGTCTCAAACCCTCGAGTGGAGAT
>JAFIRS010004098.1:0-100843 GCA_018342105.1 Gonioctena quinquepunctata
ATAATTATATCGAGACCTGTCCTGTCTCAATATTCAACAGGAAATCCCTAAAATATGTACACACATATATATATATATATATATATATATATATATATACACAAATATGGAGATGGAACATATAGATGAATTTTATGTATGAAATTCATCGTTAGAATGTATATAAATAAATAAAAGGTAGAAATTAAGTATGAAAATAAAATATATAGGTGAGTTGTGTAAAGATAATAAAAACTTTATAACAAAAAATTAAACCGACGAAATACGGAACTGAAAAGTAAAAAATAAAATAAACCTTTTTAGTCTCAGTAACTAAGCTCCTGAACTAATGTAAGTAACTAATTTTGAGTCGGCGCCAAACAAACAAGCAAATGAATTAGGTAAGGCGTAAAATGATGGCATCGAGTTGCGCGGTGACATTCTGATAATGTTTTTGAAGTAATTTAATGATGTTCGTTGATTGTTTGTTTGGCGCCGACTCAAAATTAGTTACTTACGTTAGTTTAGGAGCTCAGTTACTGAGACTAAGAAGGTTTATTTTATTTTTTACTTTTCAGTTCCGTATTTGGTCGGTTTGATTTTTTGTTAAAAAGTTTTTTTTTTATTACTCCTAAAATACTTACTTACCCACCTTACTTCAACTATTACCAGTTAAATAATATGATTATCTACTTTTACTATTTGTTGTAATATAAATTATTTTCGTTGTTCTGGTTAGTTTATTCCATTACTTTGTATATCATTCCATCCTCTCATAGAATATAATGGTTTTGACGGATGTGGAACAGAAATAATGTCAGTAGCGATCTGTCATTGTCAACTACGTATGTGTGTGCCAATGTTCATAAGTGAAAAATCAATTATCCCCTATTTTTCCACCCGTAAGGGTATACAATTCCATTCGAAATCTAAATATAAGGTATACCCTATCTATTAAAAAAAGAATCATCACAATCGAAGAACCCAGTACAAAGTTATGCCTGATAGAATCGGTTAACGGACCAGAATTCAGAGGGTGAGTGATCAATATCCTTCATGTTGCTACCCTTAGGGGTGGAATTCATCTTTTAAATTCGAAAGGGACCACCTTCGAAGTCCACCCCATCCACTGAAAAAAGAATTATCGGAATCGGACGCCTCAGTAAAAAGTTATGCGTGATCATACATAAAAAAAAATATGGAAAAAAATATCCTCCTTTTTGGTTTCGTCGGTTAAAAAGTGTAAATGAAATGAAATGTATAGATAAAATATATATGCAAAATGTGTATAGATATAAAATATGATGATAAGATGTATAAATGAAAGTTGATTGAAATGTACATATAAAACTAGGTTAAAACTAGGATAAAACTAGGATAAATTTAAAAAATGCTTTAAAAAAAGATTTTTAAAGCTGCATATCTATCAATTCGATGAGTTCATGTCTTGGATAGTTTGAGATGAATCCATTGAGTTTTTTCTTGAATTGCTGGATATTTTGAATTTTTGTTAGGTTTTCTGGTAGAATTTGATATATTCTAGGTGCTAGATAGGCAAAACAGTTTTTGCTGAGAATAGGATAGAACATAACATCACTTGGCTAACCCAGGAATAAAAAGTGCTCGCAATCCATCACTTGAAAAGGGACTTAACCGAACCTCACTTGGGTTACCTCGATATCTACATGTTTAGCAATCCAATGTGCTAATTTGGGTTAGTTTCGAGGGTTTTCCACCTCGAAGACTGTCTAGACGCTGTGTTGTCGAGCAGGAGTCGAAACCGGAACCACATTTTCCTAAAATTTGGCCCAATATGTGGATGATGTGTTTTGTATTCTCGAGACGAAATGACAAAACGTCTTCCTAACCTCCATGAACACAGTGTTCGAACAAATTAACTTCACGGTAGAAATGGAAGTTGATGGACGATTATCTTTTCTTGACACTCTGGTCATCAGAAATAAAGAGCGTAGATATTATTGATAATCTCTTGAGAAAGAAGCGTTTCACACGTTTAGTGGATGAAAGCACGACCCTGAAAAATAAACGGAAAGCAAAAGATTCACGAGAATCCCTTTCAATCCAAAACTCACGAGAGGTCTCAATACTCTACTCCGTGATGTAAATCTCCATTCAGTTTATAGCAATAGAAATAAAATTGTGACAAAGTCTATTACGGTCAGACGAAGCGTTCAATTTCTAAAAGATTCCACGAATATGTGGCCTATGCTATCTACCGAACGGAGAATGAGTCAAGTGAAGCGGACCTTATGATCGAATCTGGTTACAAAATTAATATCGATAATTTGAAAATGATAAAACCGACCAACGGCAGTAGAAAATTAGATTGCCTAGAGAGTATAGTTATCCACAGAAACCATAATAAAAATCTACTTAATGAGGATACAGGGCCGATGTATTCTACCTTGTTTTCTTTAATCCCCATAGAACCATCAACATCCCATTAGCGATTTGACGAACAATAATTAGTATGAAATAACTCAAGTACTAGGTATATATTGTAATAACTTGTAACATTTTTTTTAGTGTACTCTTAGTTTACCTACTGATGATGATAACTCACTTATCGAAATGTGTATATAGGTGTGAAGTGATTTCGTGTGGAGAAGGGGCTACTTGTGCAATTTTTGATTTATGGTTTCGTACCTCAGAAAGAAGAAACCTTTTGGGGACACTCACGTGTTCTATATATTTCGTACTCCATCAAATACAGCATGCTAACGATAAGAAATTTCCAATTTTGGTATCCCAAACAAAATCACAATGGAAGTTTTTCGATTTTAGAGAAAAATGGTACTAATGACATGTCTAGGTTTGATGAAATATTTACTATTTTCGGTGGTTTATATTTTACCATTTAACACAAAAAAGTATGTGATTCCTACAGAAATTGTCTCCTTTCACCTGACTAAATGATTAAAAAAATAAGAAACAATAATGAGATTATAAAAATAACGTCATTTCTAGTTCCTAGAATATCACTCGGTATCATGCAATTTCCATGTTCTAAGCTTGGAAGAATAAGTGAAGTGGAAGACATTAACTTAAATGCTACAGTATAAAATAATTGCAGATCTAAACATTTATTACAGCCACCTAAATCGAAACTTGGCTTTTTGTCAAATCGTTTGAAGTCGAAATCACCCATTGATCTCCGATTGGTTTCATTTTATTCCATAATGATAATGAAAAACGAAATAACAAGCAGTGATTACATAGGAAGTCATTACTGTATGTAATAAATCAGTGATTGAGGAAGTAAAAACTGCACTAGTGTTTTTCAACAGCAAATTAATAACATACAACTTGGAGTTATGGATCTATTCCATGATTCCTTATTACCCGAACATTACTTACATGTATACATTTATCATAGGTGATTCAACTAACGCCTGAGATTTCCCTTAATTATGAAATATAGGTAATGTTATGTTTCATAATCATAAGCTCATCAAGTATTCGAACAAGTTTCTACAAAACTCTTGTATTACGTTAATTATACATCAGTCTGGATAAGAATGGGTTTGATTTAGTTTTGAAATTTTAGGTCTTCCTATAAAGTCCCCCCTTTGTCGTTGCATAGAATTCAGAATTCAGTTTTATGACTTGTGACAATAGTGGTTGAAATATAGATGAGAGCTGAATATAAAGGGTTTTGAGAATCAATACATATATTAAGCCTTGAGCCTTCAGGAAATAAAATTTGATTGTTATGGCTCACTGCGACGATAAATTACAACAGGACTTAGTTGCCCTTGTTTGAAATTTTATGATGACAAATGGAACAACGAATGATTTTGCAAATTGGCTGTTTTTATATGCTCATTTTCCACTTTCCAAGTAGTATTTATGAAAAATAGCAATTTCGTTTTGGATATGGCAGTTTATTGAAAATGAAAAGGGTTAAAAATTATATTATTCGGAGAAATACCTTTTAAAGATTTTTTGTGGGTTCTGGGAACAATTTCTTTGTAGAAACCAGTAGTAAGTAATCGCCACCTATGGATCCGATCTGCCCCGATATCTTTATCTACTAATTTTTATATCCTGGAAGCGTTCTACTATTTCTCGATGTAATCCCCAGGTTGTCGAGAAACACCCGGTTTATGTGTATTTTATGCTCTAAAATCCTGAAACTTCCTAACATCTTTGAACAATTTTTCTATTTTGACGCTCCATAGTTACTAAATCCACTCAAGCTAGATTCCACCATAATCATGTCTTTTATTAAGTTCGCATCTTTTCATCAATGTTGAATTTGACGGCCGACAAAAATTTAGCCTCGCCTTCTACACTCATAGGCTAAGAGCAGGCTGCAGAAAACCTGCAAATCAGTAACAGAAGGAAATGGTCTATGGTGCTGTTTCACGAAAGGAAGCGAGGTTGAACGAGGGTTCAAACCCCAGCTTGGGCAGCTTTTTTTTTCTTTTTTCCTTCGAAATTGAATAACAAAAAATCAAACCGACGAAATAAGGAACGGAAAAGTAAAAAATAAAATAAACCTTCTTAGTCTCAATAACTGAGCTCCTGAACTTATGTAAGTAACTAATTCTGAGTCGACGTCAAACAAACAAGCAATTGAATTAGGTAAAGCGTAAAATGATGGCAGCGAGTTGCGCGGTGACATTCTGATAATTTTTTGAAGTAATTCAATGATCTTCGTTGATTGTTCGTTTGGCGCCGACTCAAAATTAGTTACTTACATCAGTTTAGGAGCTTAGTTATTGAGACTAAGAAGGTTCATTTTATTTTTTATTTTTCAGTTCCGTATTTCGTCGGTTTAATTTTTTGTCAAAAAGTTTTTGTTTTTCAATTTTTTGTGGCTGAAATCTACTAATTACTACCTTTTTTTGATCATTTCCAAAATACTTACTTACCCACCTCACTTCAACTATTACCAGTTAAATAATATGATTATCTACTTTTACTATTTGTTGTAATATAAATTATTTTTGTTGTTCTGGTTAGTTTATTTCATTACTTTGTATATCATTCCATCCTCTCATAGAATATAATGATTGTGACGGATGTAGGAGAACAAAAATATTGACAATAGCGATCTGTCATTGTCAACTACATATGTGTGCCAATGTTCACAAGTGAAAAATCAATTTTCCTCTATTTTTCTACCCGTAAGGGTCCGATAATTCCATTAGAAATTCCAAATATCATCAACTATGAGGTATACCCTATCTAATAAATGAAGAATTATCCCGAAAGAACCATACAAAGTTATCCTGATAGAATCGGTTAAAGACCAGAATTCAGGGGGGTGAGTGATCAATTCCTTCATTTTGCCCCTTAGTGGATTTCATCTTTTTTACTCAAATGGGAAACTTGAAGTACACCCTACCCACTGAAAAAATTATCAGAATCGGACGTCTCAGTAAAAAGTTTCGTGGTCTAAATAACAAAAAAATACCGTCGACTGGAACCTCCTCCTTTTGGCGTGGGAAAATTATTTGTTTGGGGCGAATATCCGTCCCACAAATCTTTCTCATATCAAACTGGCTGCAGAAAACCCTGGCCGATCAGTAACAGAATAAAATTTTTTCAACTTTTTTTAATTTCAAATAATATGTATGTGTTTAGTTCAAATCTTGTAATTGAATTTTAACCTACTTCTAGTTGTCCGAATAAGTGAAATTTGGTAGGTGTTCATAATTCCGGTGACAATGCATTATGTAATTTTTGCCAAAAAAGGCGACTCCAATATGGTCGACGAGTTTTGTAATTATAGTTCGATTCTATTCACAATTAGTATGTAGGGATTTCTGGGATCAGACATCATGATTTTTGCCAGAATTCATGAATTCAAGATGGCGACGACTTTTGTGATTATAGTCCAATTCCATTCAAAATTGGTGTGTGGGACCTTTTGGAGTCGGACATCATGATTCCTCAGTCGAAATTCATGAATTCAAAATGGCGGCTTTAGGAAGGCGATGTGTTTTGTTATTATAGCCCGATACCATTCAAAATTGGTGTGTGGGTTTTTTTGGGGTCGTAGATTATCAATTTTTGTCAGAATTCAATAAGATAACTAATTTCGTGAATGTCTAAATACAGTGCTAGTAAAAAGTCCGCTCCCCCCCTCGTATCTTTTGAACGGGTATACTTATAATAATGAAATTTGGAGGGTGGAAATAAACGGATGTAGGCTTCTCAACTGGTCATAACAGGTGACGCAATAGTCATAAATGACGTCACAAGGCCACTGTGACCAATAATTTTGAATGGGACCCTATGGCAAGTGACAGTCGTTTAAGGATTGAAAATACCTATTCAGTCATACCAATTTTGTTTGGGTTTCGGCTGATTTTGATTGATAAATTGAAGAAATACGAAAATTATAGTTTCGCATTTAATTAATAAAGATTTAAGAACCAGTTCTATAATAAGTGTTCAAAATGTGCTCCATCTACTCTGGCAGTAATGCATCCCTTTCTAAACTCTTGTCGTATCGTCCCAGTGTGTCAGCGGAAATTGCCCTACATTCTTCAACAATTCGTTGTTTCAGAATGGCAATACTGTCAGGTGCTGTAGGTAAACCTTAGATTTCGGACCCCCATAGAAAAAAAATCTAATGGTGTAAGGTCCGGTGACCGAGCTGGCCATTCGATCGAACCTCGTCGTCCAATCCATCTACCACGATATTCTTCATCTAGGTAACGTCTTACTGCACCGTAATAGTGTGCAGGAGCACCATCTTGTTGAAACGTTATTTCCAAGTTGTCAATTCATCTGGATTATCTTCTAAATTTCAAGAATTAACGACTCAATATCATTTTGTAACATCTCCAGATACAATTCACCGGTTGTTAGCATTGAGAAAAAGAGGGCTCAACTATTGGTTTCAAAATCCGCCCAAACATTTACTTTTTCTGAAATTGAGTATGTTTTTCACGAAAGATTGAGGATTTGTGTCCCCAATACCTCACATTTTGAGTGTTAACATTCCATTGAGAAAGAAAAGTATTTCTCACAAAACAAATTGTCTGTATGTAGCCTGGTTGTTGGTTCATTTATTGGACATAGTTTCACAGAATTCTAGTCTTGGTCAGGGGTCATCATCTGAAAAGTTGGTGCACCATTTTTTAATTTGTATGGATGAAATTTGTTTTAGCCAACACCCTATGTATGTCCTTTGACTGACTCACAGATAGACGCAACTTGGGCTGTGGGAGGTAGGGTTTACTACCATTTCTCCAATTATGTCAATTTTTTTGTCATCACTAATTGTTGGTCAAACCAGATCGTTTGGCATCTTGAACACTACCTGATGCTTCAAACTCGAAGAAGCCCCCTCAAATAAACCCCTCGATATAGGGCGATCGGGGTACCTCTCATTAAACAGTCGTTCCGCTGCATGGAAATTGTTTCTACATTCACCAATTAAGATAGCTGCTACTTTGTCGACTACAGTACGTACCATTTTGCCTATGTAAACACTTAAACGTCTCGTTAAACAATAGCTTAGGTAAATTTTCAAGGTATAAACACTTTTGACAAGTAGAGAATTCAAAAACTTCAACCTTTTTGACAATTTCAACCAGAGGCGTACTTTAAAATCTTTATTAATTAAATGCGAAACCATAATTTTCGTATTTCTTCAATTTATCAATCAAAATCAGCCGAAACCCAAAACAAAATTGGTATGACTGAATAAGTATTGTCAATAACTTTCAAACGAGCTTGTCACTTGCCATAGGGTCCCATTTAAAATTATTGGTCACAGTGGCCTTGTGGACGTCATTTATGACTATTGCGTCACCTGTTATGACCAGTTGAGAAGCCTACATCCGTTTATTTCCACCCTCCAAATTTCATTATTATAAGTATACCCGTTCAAAAGATACGAGGGGGGGGAGGGGACTTTTGACTAGCACTGTATAATTGAATCAAAATGATTGAAAAAAAATTAAGACAAGCTTTCATTCAAAAAAAATATTTCTTCAATTGTTCGACCTATGAGTAACAGATTCAAAAGCTTTCCGCGAATATAGAATGGGTATTCTTGCGTGACAAGATTTTGAATCTGTTACTCACAGAATAATCTAGGTCAAACAAATAAATTATATTTCAATTTTTGTGTAAAAAAAAATATTTTTATTAAAATGTTAGCACTCACAGAGACCATAAGAAAAATGATTTAGTGTCTGGGCTGAATTTGTTCACAACTTTTGTATGATCTCTCTCCGGAACATTTTTTGTAATGCAACCATACCAATGGAGTAAACAAATAATATAGTTTGGTTCATTACTATATCTATCGAGTAACAGCTTCAAACTACAACCAAGTTGAACATTTCTCTATCATAAAAAAAACATCATTCTTGGCAGAAGACTCTCTATTTCTCAAAGTCTTTTATGCTATTAATAATATATTCTATCAGAGAAGTATTCAGGGATAAACAAATAATCATCCAATAAACAATTATAATTATTTTTTTTGTTTCTCATTTATTTAAATATTTCACAAGGACAAATATTCGCCCCAAACGAATCATTTTTCAATTTCGAAAAAAAAAAGAAAAAAAAAGCTGCCTGAGCTGGGGTTTGAACCCACGCTCACCCACGCTCCCTTTCGTGAACCAGCAGCACCTTAGACCGCTTGACCACTCGGAAGTTAATTTGTATTGAAACGATTACCAATCTGTTGCTACATTGGTATGGTTGTTTTTTCCGAAAAAGGCCATAAAAAACTTATGCACCACTTTTGCCCAGGCAGTCAATTATTTTTCTTATGTTTGCTGTAAATACTAACATTTTAAAAACATATCAAAACTATCAGCTTAGGAAATATTTGCGAATATATTTCAAGCACAATTCACATTTCCAGTGATATCTCTTTGCTCGACTGTCCCAGAGAAAAATAAAGCAAGGATATTATTAGGATTAGTAATTTTCAAATCCACACAAATCGACCATTGATGAACTAATCTAATTTTCCTATATTCTTCTTTGAGTTTGGTTGGATGGCAATTGGTATAGATGCGTATCGGTAACTAGTGTGCAATGAAAGACTTCTGAACGTCTTTTGGAACTATCAATGAATAGCCTCCAGTCAGTAGATTTTTATACAGATAAACCCATGTCTATAAGAAACTTCGCGATATTGTTACGGACTAACAAAAAAAAACATCCATATGGTAGCATTGATTTTCAACTGACTAGGACGAGTTTGCACTTTCCCGTATTCATAATTGTTGTGAGATATTTTTGAAAAGTGGGCTTTGAAACAAAATGATAACTCTATTGTTGACCTATTTAATTGTATCGCCTGACGCGTTCGCTAAATTGAGAGGTGAATTCGTTCGTTTTGATTCTCTCGATTGGACTGAAATATCGGAAAGTATTTGAATTAAAGAATATTCCTAAAGTTTTTCGTGTAGTGCAGTGTAGTGAAAACTGTTACGCGTGAGTATTAGATTATGACGGGACGGTGTTTGTGTGGATGTTTGAGGAGATAATGGTGGAGAGACATGAAGATGCTGCTTTATATGAAAAAAGGTGAGTTTTGGGCCGATTGAAGCCTTTGACGATTACTATGCAAAGTAGCAATTATCAAAATTATTTCTGGGCTCCTTCCAGATCATAGAAATGCCAAGTCTGACCCTGAGAGCTCTCATTTCCTCCATTAATAATAATGATAATAATCGCTTTCATTGATAGTAAGTGAGTCATAGTTAGAACATGAAATGTGTTTCCTACTACTACTATCAAAGGACAGAGTTAGCGTTTACCCATGTGTGAGATGGGTTAGTACTTTCTTACACTCAACCAATACCTATTCAAATATGCTCATGGAGAATAAAAAGAAAGGTAATTCACAATATCTATCAATAATCTATATAATAATAATGTGTTTGACCCAAAAAAACTTCCCTGTCTAAGTAATGTATGACAGATCACATAGAATGGGGATACTGTACGTCGATAATAATTTTATTTTATTTAAAATTGAATAATATTTTTTTAAATAAGTATGGTGTCTTCTTCTCGAGGATGATTTTATGATACAACACAGATGAATTCAGAAAGTTGCCTTTTTTAACATTTAGCCAACCCAATTCTCTCTGCTAAACAGTATGGCATTTGATTTTTAAGGATTGATAGAAAGGCACAGTTTGCTCGACATGTCGACTATAGCAGTCAGATCAACGTTCATATGCTGAACCGAAAGGGCTTAGTTACTTTCGGTTGAGGGAAGATATAGTTGAACATGATCTGCATAAGACTCAATACAAGATCTACAAACCTTATAGGAGAACCTATTACTTGTTTTTCAATTTTCAGACCGAAATAAGCAGTATAAATCTTAACAAAGTCTGTGATATTTGGGTCTGTTCTTTTATTATATACACACCACAGATATAGCGAAATATATCAGGACCATGTTGGCTTATTTCTCGCGTTTTATTCATATTTCATTATAAGATTCAATAAAATTAAATATAAACGAAGTTTGGATCACAACACGTCAGTAATTCAACAAAATATATTTCAGCGTACTTCAATCTTGGAAAAAAACTAAATTAAATACTGATAAACTATATGTCACGTGAGCCCCATGATGTATAGATGCGCAAAATGAATGTGCATAAGAGCGTTTTAACATACAGGGTGATTCAAAAGTACTTTGACAAACTTCAGGAGATGATTCCTCACAATAGTCTAATATGAATTGTCCAAATAAATATATGTCCGGAAACTCTTCGTTTCCAAGATACAGGGTGTTGAAGTTTTATTTTTATTTTCGTTTTTTTTTAAATAACTTTTGAAATATTGATTTTAATTAAACGAAAATTGGTATTGGGAGGTTTTTTGAGGTGTCGAATTCGAACCTGATGTTATTATTACTCCTACTCGCAGGGGGCGCCACCTACACGTCTTCTTTTTCTTTTTTGAAGATTCATAACTTTTTTGAGCGTACTTCTAGCACATTTTTCAGTGAAAAATAAATTCCTCTATCATATCTACGTAAAGAAGCTACCCTTGTTACAAGTCGCTATAAGCAACCGTTTTCTACAAATTTGGACTTGAAAATTTCAAGTTGATTATTTGATCATCGATGCGTTTTGAAGTTATTACCATTATTTTGCATTTTTCACAAGACTGCTTAGGAAATGAATTTGACGTTTAAGTAAGTAGTTTTGTTTTTTTGTAGGGGGCGCCACCTATTCTATTTATTTTTACTCGTTGGAAATAGTAATTTTTGTATCAAGGGTGCAAAATCGGTATTTGTTTTAATAAAATTTCCAAGGAATATCAACATTTTATTTCAAGAAATTCTGATGTATTTAGAATAAAATAAAATAATGGAAACTAAATTGTATTCAAATAAATTGTTCAAAGTGTCCACCTTCGGCAAAGATACAGGCATTCAGTCTTCTAGTCGTTGAATCTCGTACCCGCTCAAAAATTATTGGTGTTTTTCTTATTTTTTCACAGGCGTCTACTATTCGGTTTCTTAGATCTTCCTCGTTCGCTACTGGAGTTTTATAAACTAGTGACTTCAAATGTCCCCAAAAATAAAAATCTAGCGGGTTTAGATCTGGGGACCGTGGTGCACACGCCTGCTTATGTTCTTCTACACCCCCACCGATCCATCGATTTAGAAAGACAGTCATGCATAAACCAACTGCGGATACGAATTTCTAATGGTACATTCTGAGGTAGTTCCGGCAATTCATTTTCTAAATAGTCTCTGTAAGTTGCGCCATTCAGTCGGAACGGAAGAGAGAAAAGACCTATCAAGTACCTAATTATTAATTATTGCCGCCCATACATTTACTGCGTGCGGATTTTCCAGAGCCTAAACATGGTTGTTATAAAATTTTGTGATAGCATTTCGGGAGAAGTTTGCCTCGTCCGTGAAGAGTACATATCAGTTGAGGATTTCCAGCCAATTTTCTCAAAAACCATTTACACATAGTAATGCGTTGGGGAAAGTCTCGTGGCAAAAGAGCTTGTACCCTTTGGATATGGTATGGATAAAATTGTTGATCGTGGGTAATTCTCCAAACTGTGGACTTCAGCATTTATTCTTGTACTTGTTTCTGGATTCTCCTCGAGAGCGTTCAAAACAGCTTCTTCCAATTCTGGGGTTTGGACTGCTCGTGCTCTTCCAATAATATCAGTTGCCCTCTTGAAGCTACCTGCTTCTGCCAAACGACGGTGGAGACTGATAAATGTTGGAGCTGAAGGCAGTACTCGATTAGGAAATCACTCGTGGTAAATACGTCTTGCTTCGCGCGCATTGCCATCCGCAAGGCCATAAACAAAATGCATATCGGCTAAATAATCAATTTTTTCAAAATTATTGTTTTAAAACTAACAGAAATTTCAACAAAACAACAAAATGTTTAACTGTCACATAATATGTAATTACCAAAACTACTTACTCAAACGTCAAATTCATTTCCTAAGCATTCTTGTGAAAAATGCAAAATAATGGTAATAACTTCAACACGCATCGATTATCAAATAATCAACTTGAAATTTTCAAGTCCAAATATCTAGAAAACGGTTGCTTATAGCGATTTGTAACAAGGGTAGCTAGCTTTTTTACGTACATATGATAGAGGAATTGATTTTTTTACTGAAAAATGTACTAGAAGTACGCTCAAAAAAGTTATGAATCTTCAAAAAAGAAAAAGACGTGTAGGTGGCGCCCCCTACGAGTAAGAGCAATAATAACATCAAGTTCGAATTTGACACCCCTCAAAAAACCTCCCAATACCAATGTTCGTTTAATTAAGATCAGTATTTCGAAAGTTATTTGAGAAAAACGAAAATAAAAATTAAATTTTAACACCTCGTATCTTGGAATCGAAGCGTTTCCGGACATATATTTACTTAGACAATTCATATAGAATATTGTGAGGAATCACCTCCTGGAGTTTGATAAAGTACTTTTGAATCATCCTGTATAATGTATATTGTTGGGACTTTCGGCATGCTCTATAGCAAAACAACTGGTGCCAATCTGGACTTCCAGGCATACTCCGTAATATAAAAACTGGAGCCAATTTGGTACCCTCACGATATTATTCTTGAATTGTGTAATCTTAATCATAAAAATCCGCTGAAATAACAAGGCAACAAAATATTATTTTTTATTATATAATCATTGGTTGGAAATTAATAAGGGTTTAATTCGGAAG
This sequence comes from Gonioctena quinquepunctata, assembly GCA_018342105.1. Taxonomy (NCBI): domain Eukaryota; kingdom Metazoa; phylum Arthropoda; class Insecta; order Coleoptera; family Chrysomelidae; genus Gonioctena; species Gonioctena quinquepunctata. The sequence continues at coordinate 13,170 of JAFIRS010004098.1, forward strand.
GGAAAAGTTAATTGGCCACGAACTCATAAAATCACTTTTTGAGTCCTCCACGTTACCGTATTGTAGTAGAAAAGTGTTGAGGTAATACCGATTTACGGACAACATATCTATTCTAGGATCAAGTTTGGTAATATCTACATATTTCTGTGATAATTCCGACTTACTAGCAGTACAAATATTGTTATGTATCGTACGCCTATTTAAGTTTGCCAGACCGACAATTATATTATGTAGAACGAATTTTATCTAAAAACATTTTGTGAAATTGCCATAACCCAAAATTTTAATGTACCAGTTAATTCAATACTTCTTACACGCCGTGTTTACTGTGGAAAACCCCGTCCCATTTCAGGCATATGATTCATAGACTCAGAAGAGTTACGAAATAAAGTTTCAGAGTTAGTGTAAAGACAGTTCTGCCTGCTAGTGTGGAGGCGGCCTTGTCTGTCTGTCGCTCTGGGGACATAAATGCAACCGGTGTCCAGTATCAAATATGGTAATTAAAGCCTACAGTCTCTTGAAGAGTTCAAAAAATGTCAAAATACCAGACCCCTGGACATACCGTTGCTACCCTAGTGCCTCGAGTAAACCACTATAAAATCTGGCGCCCGAGATTTAAAATTGAGATAGGAATATATTGCCTGTATAGTACTTTGGCGTCATAAGTAACGTACCCTTCTAGGGGGTGTTTTAGCAGTCGAATTTCCGGCCCTAGAAAAACCCGTTACAGGGTTATGTGAAAAAACGAGTGTTTCAAACACGCCTCAATCACTTGAAACTTCACAAAATCGCATTTGTGAAATGTTTGCTACCATAAAATCCCGCTACGGAAAAGTAGAGCGTACAATCATAATAGGATACATGCTTGTAGAATATAAAATCTCATCTTCATAAATTTCGGGTACAGAGATGACTGAATTGTGGACATAATTATGTATTCGATGTAAAAATGGTAGAAAAATAAATTACATTTATTAAATTGAGTTTGACAGGTACAAATACAATGGGAAAAAATAGAGTGTCATAAAAATAATTAATAAATTTTAACCAATGTCAGTTTTACTGTCACAATCGTCATCCAAGTTCACAACAATTTTTTCTCTGGCAACTTGATCTATATTTAAATATGATTTTTCTACTTTTTAACCGACGAAACCAAAAAGGAGGAGGTTCTCTAGTCGACGCGTATATTTTTTTTTTATGTATGATCACGCATAACTTTTTACTGAGACGTCCGATTCCGATAGTGGATAGGGTGTACTTCGGAGTTGGTCCCATTCGAATTTAAGAGATGAAATCCACCCCTAAGGGTAGCAAAATGAAGGATATTGATCACTGACCCTCTGAATTCTGGTCCGTTAACCTCATATTTGGATTTCGAATGGAATTATCCACCCTTACGGGTAGAAAAATAGGGGATAATTGATTTTTCACTTGTGAACATTGGCACACACATATGTAGTTGACAATGACAAATCGCCACTGTCATTATTCCACATCCGTCACAATAATTATATTCTATGAGAGGATGGAATGATATACAAAGTAATGAAATAAACTAACCAGAACAACAAAAATAATTTATAAAACAACAAATAGTAAAAATAGATAATCATATTATTTAACTGGTAATAGTTGAAGTAAGGTGGGTAATGTAGTAAGGTGGGTAATGGAAGTAATAAAAAAACAAGTAGGTAGTAATTAGTAGGTTTCAGCCACAAAAAATTGAAAAACAAAAACTTTTTAACAAAAAATTAAACCGGCGAAATATGGAACTGAAAAGTAAAAAATAAAATAAACCTTAGTCTCAATAACTAAGCTCCTAAACTAATGTAAGTAACTAATTTTGAGTCGGCGCCAAACGAACAATCAACGAAGATCATTAAATTACTTCAAAAAAATTATCAGAATGTCACCGCGCAACTCGATGCCATCCATCATTTTACGCCTTACCTAATTCATTTGCTTATTTGTTTGGCGACGACTCAAATTAGTTTCTTACATTAGTTTAGGAGCTTAGTTATTGAGATTAAGAAGGTTTATTCTATTTTTTACTTTTTAGTTCCGTATTTCGTCGGTTTAATTTTTTGGTAAAAAGTTTTTATTGTACATGCGCTATACAATTTTTCCAGCGTTCTTTTGGCATATTCTGCATTTGTGACTGAATCAAAGCTACCACAGACGAATTTAAAGTTGGAGAATAAAAAATTATTATAAAAAGGACATAAATTCGAAATGTATTTCATTTCGAGACACGAACGAAAATAATGTTAGGGATCTTCAAAACTTCTCTGAGGGTGAATCTTTCATTTCAGTGTACAATTGTATCGAAAATGTTGTGACAATATTCAATAATTTCCTGGAAATTATCAACTATGCTCTAGCATTATTTTGTCCGTTGATTTCTAAAGATATTCATCTGGAAAACTGTTCCAAGAACGAGTGGGTTAATGAAGAAATCATTGAAATGGGCAAGAATTTGAAAAACTTGTATTGGTTGAAAATGAACACACCTGGAAACACAGAGCTTGAAGAACAATATAGAAATATGAAAAAACAACAACAAAAAATCAATTCTACAAAATATAATTATTATCAGATAGCGTATAAATGACAAACAAAATATCACCGACAATCAAAAGTATATTTGGAAATTAGGTCGTGATAAAACAGGAAAAACAAAGGACAATCAATTCGTTGAAATTGTTATAAATAATCATTTGACTAAAGATGAATCTTTAATAGTGGATGAACTTTGTAAATATTTCGCCGAGTCACCTGAAACCACAGTAGATAGGCATTTTCAAAATTCCATACCCGAGGAGTGCAATGTAAATAATCCGAGAAATAATTCATTTCAATTCCCGGCCACCAAACCCATAGAAATAATAGATATGATGAATAATTTGAAAAATACTGATAGTGTTGGCATGAAGTGACTTTCTACAAAAATAATAAAAAGTATAGGATGTTACATTGCAGAACTTCTCTCATATATCATCAATCCCTCTATTGAACTAAGAATATTTCCTCAGAATTTGAAAATTGGAATGGTCATACCAATCCCCAAATTATAGACAGCTTTTGACTGTTTGGAACTCAAATTTCTCGAAAAAAAGCTATATTCTATAGGTATTAGAGGAAATATACTATCATGGTTGATGTCCTACCTAGAAATTAGGAAAATTTCCTTTAGAATGAATGGCATCGAAACAAAAACGTAAGATGTGAATCTTGGAGTTCCACAGGGATCCATACTGGGGCCATTGTTATTCCCAATGTTCATCAACAATCTTCCAAACTACATGAATACTGATTGCCTAGTATTATACGCAGATAATATATCAATTGCAGTATATGGTAATAATCCGCATGAGCTATGAGAAACGTTGAACTATTCAGCTAATAATGTTGCCGAATGGTCATTCAATAAAAACTTTTTAACAAAAAATTAAACCGACGAAATACGGAACTGAAAAGTAAAAAATAAAATAAACCTTCTTAGTCTCAGTAACTAAGCTCCCAAACTAAAGTAAGTAAATAATTTTGAGTCGGCGCCAAACAAACAAGCAAATGAATTAGGTAAGGCGTAAAATGATGGCATCGAGTTGCGCGGTGACATTCTGATAATTTTTTTGGAGTAATTTAATGATGTTCGTTGATTGTTTGTTTGGCGCCGACTCAAAATTAGTTACTTACATTAGTTTAGGAGCTTAGTTACTGAGACTAAGAAGGTTTATTTTATTTTTTACTTTTCAGTTCCGTATTATGTCGGTTTAATTTTTTGTTAAAAAGTTTTTATTTTTCAATTTCTTATGGCTAAAATATACTAATTACTTATACCTACTTGTTTTTTGATTACTTCCAAAATACTTACTTACCCACCTTACATCAACTATTACCAGTTAAATAATATGATTATCTACTTTTACTAGTTGTTGTAATATAAATTATTTTTGTTGTTTTGGTTAGTTCATTTCATTACTTTGTATATCATTCCATCCTCTCATAGAATATAATGGTTTTGACGGATGTGGAACAGGAATAATGTCAGTAGCGATCTGTCATTGTCAACTACGTATGTATGCCAATGTTCATAAGTGAAAAATCAATTATCCCCTATTTCTCTACCCGTAAGGGTGAATAATTCCTTTCGAAATCTAAATATAAGGTTTACCCTATCTATTAAAAAAACAATCATCCAAATCGAAGAACCCAGTACGAAGTTATGCCTGATAGAATCGGTTAACGGACCAGAATTCAGAGGGTGAGTGATCAATATCCTTCATTTTGCTACCCTTAGGGGCGGATTTCATTTTTCAAATTCGAATGAGACCACCTTCGAAGTACACTCTATCCACAGAAAAAAAAAAAAATCGGAATCGGACGCCTCAGTAAAAAGTTATGCGTGATCATACATAAAAAAAATGATGGAAAAAAAAATATACGGGTCGACTAGAGAATGGTATGATACAGAATGTCTCGAAAACTGTTTTACCCCACTTGAACGGTCTGATCAATGTTTAAAATACGGGGTAACAAAAGGGTCTGTGCTCGGCCCATTATTATTTGTAACCGACGAAACCAAAAAGGAGGAGGTTCTCTAGTCGACGCGTATATTTTTTTATTTTTTTTTATGTATGATCACTCATAACTTTTCACAGAGCAGCTTGATTCCTATGATTCTTTTTTCATTGGATAGGATGTACTTCGAAGTTGGTCCCATTTGAATTTGCACAAAAAAATCCATCCCTAAGGCCTATTGATCGTTCACCCTCTGAATTTTGGTCCGTTAACCGATTCTATCAGGCATAACTTTGAAGTGGGTTTTCAGATTTGGAAGATTCTTTTTTTATTAGATAGGGTATACCTCATAGTTGATCATATTCCAATTTGGAATGGATTAATCTACCCCTATGGGTAGAAAAATAGGGGATGATTGATTTTTCACTTGTGAACATTGGCACACATATGTAGTTGACATTGACAGATCCTCCTACATCTGACACAATAATAACATTCTACGAAAGGATGGAATTATATACGAAGTGATGAAATCAACTGACCAGAACTTTCAAAAATAATTCATATTATATTACAATAAATAGTTAAACTAGATAATCATATTATTCAACAGTTAATAGTTGAAGTAAGCTAGGTTAGTAAGTATTTTGGAATCAAAAATTGAGTAGGTAGTAATTAGTAGATTCCAGCCACAAAAAATTGAAAAATAAAAACTTTTTAACAAAAACTTAAACCGACGAAAAAATCCACTGAAAAGCAAAGAATAGAATAAACCTTCTTAGTCTTAATGATAATTGGGCTCCTAAACTAATGCGAGTAACTAATTTTGAGTCGGCGCCAAACAAACTAGCAATTGAATTAGGTAAAGCGTGAAATGATGACAGGGAAATGCATAGCGGCGGTGTTTTGATTACCTCTTCAAAGTAATATAATCATCTTCGATAATTGTTTGTTTGGCGCCGAATCAAAATTAGTTACTCACATCAGTTTAGGAGCTCAATTATCATTGAGACTAAGAGGTTTATTTATTTTTTTGCTATTCAGTGGATTTTTTCGTCGCTTTAATTTTTTGTTGATTAATAAATATAAATGATATAGCTGATTTGCCCATTGATGGGGAATTCACTATTTCTGCAGATAATACATCTATACTCTGGCACAGTAAACAACACGGTTATATTACAGAATAATATTGAAAAAGATCTAAAAAATGTCAAGCAGTGGAGCAGCACAAACCTATTAAAGTTCAATACTTCAAAAACGAATATTTCAACATTTAAATGCACTATTGATTATGTATCGCTCAATGGACAAATCATCAATTCGAAAGTGGGGAATAAATTTTTAGGGCTACATATATATAATAATCTGAGATTCGAAGACCATATCAGCAAACTATGTAGAATAGATAATATTCTTTCAAGAATTTTAAAATTCTTTGGCGGTATATATGGATAGTGGTTTGTTTAGTATGAATTTACTTTGTTTCATTCGTGGTATAGGGTATTCTTGAATGCATCGGTGTAGATAATTATGATATTTATAAATAATTTGTGTGACTATTTCTTCGTGACAATATCAAGTTGAATTTCCAATTAACAGCTGTTTGGTCAACATCAGTTTCAGTTCGATAATGATAAATACATTTCGTGAAAAAACTGATGACAAAACTGCTACTTTTGGAAAATGAGACACTCTCAATAACTACTCCTTTGGCCACAGTTCGATAATGATAAATACATTTCGTGAAAAAACTGATGACAAAATTGCTACATTTGGAAAATGTTCAGATTATACTGATGTTTCAAGGAAATGTTTTGTAAATGTGACCCACTCAATACTACTCCTTTGGCCAACCATCTGGAAAATAACTCATGATCAAGAGAATACAAATAAAAAATATGTTTGAATAAAATGAACAGAAAATGAAATTAACTAGAAGTCATGAATCATCAACACCCACTTGGTTTGATAGTCAGAATGTTTCCAAACAAATAGACATAAAAAATGATTCAGAATTTGCAACGGAAACGATGTTTTTTCAAACGACAAATGAAAACATTACGATGAATTAGGTGAGCTCTGGAATACACATGCGAAGTTTAAAATACACATAAACGTTTTTTTCTGATCTCAACACAACTCTGCTATAATTAGTACAATTTTAAGGTGTTTATGACTCTACTGAAAATAGCAGAACCTCTGTTGAAAAAGTAGATAGTAATCGGGATATATTTCATCGAAATTGATAATATAAGAATAACATTCAACGTGAGATATAATATTCCGAAATTTCATTGAAAAGTTCAGAAAAGGAAGTTTCCAGACAAATAAATCATATTGGGATCACTTTTTGAGATTACCTGGAAATGTGTTCATCGTATGATCCAGCTGGTAAAGTTTCGGCAGTGTTAATGATTGAAAAGTCCTCAATTCGTATCTTGATAGAATGTAATTCGATATGGGATAAAAACTATTATTATTATCAACTATTGAAGACGTCGCCTCTTCACAACTTTCTGAAAATTCCAGTATTTCTTTTTGTACATATACAGTAACGGATAAATTAATTTCTATGTAATTTACAATTTATGAGTAAAATCCTGAAACACGCCCCTTTTTTATTTTGAAAGAGTTTCCATTTCTCTATCCAGCAATATAGGGTTTTTTAAATGTTTCTATATGCTCCATCAAGAAAATTAAATTTCAAAATGTATTTGAAATGCTTGAATACAAATGTATCCTATAATATGCCTATGTGCCAAATATTTGTCAAATCTGACTTTTTTAATTGATCTTGTGTCATGAATAATAATAATGTTTATTTACTCAGTAAAAAAGCAGCCACATTGCAATAGAGAGAAGAAAATAGTAAATAAACAGAAGAATATCACGAAGCTCCAGTGACATTCAAATTCAAATTCTTTATTTTTCTCAAAATTTTTTGGAATAGTCACTATCATTAACTTACCAATTACTACAAGAAAAAGAGAGAAGACAAACAGAAGACGCTACATACATGTAATAAATTACAGTCGGGCAGATAAAACAAGTCTTGCAAAAGTTGATGACAATTGTACTACTTTTATATTGACCATTTTGATTTGTTGCCTATCACAAGATTTTTTTTTATATTTAATGAAAAATACTACCAGCAACCCGAAGGTCTTGCTATGGGTAGTTGTTTATCCCCTTTTTTAGCAGATATTTTCATGAACAATTTAGAAAATAAATTCATTCTCACGGATATTGATCCTGAAATTCTATATTGGTACAGATATGTTGATGATTGTTTAGTGTTTGTGAATGGTCGAAATCTTTATTCGAAATCTTTATTGAAATAGGAATTCCTAATATAAATACAATGGTTGTTCAGATTATACTAATTTGAATTAAAAAACAACATTAAAAAATAAAAATAAAATAAATACACAAAGTACAGTTGATTACATGACATGACATCACAGTTGAAACATTTTTGACCGAAACACATTAAAACACATTACAGGCAGTTAAAAGAAGTTAAAAGAAAATATCTCATATAAAATGTATATCTAAAAACTGTATATCTAAAAACAAATATATCTCTAGAGAAAAAAAGTATATCTTAAAGACATTGAATATCAAATCTGCATCGAAATAAAACTACAATATGTTGATTCATGAGTTGAGTGACATAACATGGCTTTTTAGCTGGTTTTTAAAAGGAATGGTAATATTGAGACTGCTGAAAATGTATTAACTAAAATTAATCAAATACACCCTAACATAAAATTCACCTTAGAAATAGAATCAAATAATAAAATAATTTTTTTAGATCTTACAATACATACAAATATTCACTCCGTAGATTTCAATATCTACAGAAAACCTACACAAACTGATCATGTGATACCTAGTTTTTTTAATCATCCCCAACAGCACAAAATGGCTGCCTTCAATTGTTACATCCACAGACTCTTAAATGTACCTCTTTCTACTATTGAGTATGAAAAGGAATTGAATATTTTGAAACAAATAGCTTCCAACGATGATTATAATCCTAGCATTATCAACACTTTGATTCAAAAAAAAATTAAAAATAACTTGAAGACCTTTGAAAGTTCGTATTATGCAACATTTAAACATTAATAAAGTTTCTGCCTTCGGTCATCACTTAAGATTCAACTATCATAATTTTAGTCCAAATAAAAATCCACAAATCTTACATGAGGTCAGTTCCAAAAATTATAATAGATTAGATTTTCTTGAAGATTTACAGATAAGTAAGGAAATACTCAACAATAACCTTTGTCTCAACACGCAAGTCAATTTAAATAGATCCTATATTCCACTTCATAGACGTCTAAATTAAATAATATTGAACTTCCTCAGCCTCTTTATAATCACTTCATTTTTTATTATTTTAATTTCCATTCTCTATGATGTTTTTACTTGTATCTCTTTGCAATTTGCCAGCCTTTTTTCAGTTTTCTCCATACTGAGAATACAAGTCATGTTCTGGATTATCACCTTTTAGACTCTGTTTTACTCCAGCTGTGGGAATTGTGAAGTTGGGTCTAGCTCCCATTAGACTTGTATCACACTTCTTATATCCCAGTTGCGATTCAACTGAGCTATGGTGGACAAGCATTTTCATTTTTATTAAGGAACATTTAAATTCATTTTCCATGGACACTACCAGAATTATTCAATTATTTGTTTCCACCAGGACAGGTCTAATTAGTCTTCTCCCTTAAACTTATATTCAATTACGATGACTCAAATGTGAGAATTGAAGAGTCTTGTCTGGTCTTCCTTGGAATACTGGAACATATATTTGACAGATGACAGCCCTCATTAGATTGATCATCTTCTAGTGTGTGTTTCGTATGACAGGGATATTCCTTTCTTGATTCTGATATCTCCATGGTTCTGTGTTCCATGTCAATCTACTTAATCGTTCACTTGTCAATCTTGCCACTCGGGTCCAGCTATCACACTTAAACAATGGCTTTTAAAAGATAATGAAAATGTAATCTCAATTTTCATTCTGGCCTAGAATATGTTTTTCAACATGTGTGTCACGTAAACTTATACAACACTCATTGATCATGAGATATTTTATGGTCTTTTTGGCTTCTTGTACACCTGACGAGTAAGTAACCTCACTCTTAAAATATGTCAAATTTCTTTCTCGAAAAAACTTTCTAGTAACTTGTTCTCTATCAATATTACTTACTTTCAGGTACGCACTGATGATGACTAAGGGTTGAAAGCGCTCTGCTACGATTTTAATAAATTATTTTATGCACGAAATACAATTTTCTTTCATCGATTATATCGATACGTGCACACAGTCACACTTTTCATTCAAAAACAATTATCCAACAAAAACGCTTTCAGACATTTTTTGAATACCATTAAGTTTTCGGTTATCTTGATGTTTGCTGGAAGTCAATTAAAAATGTTGGGTCCAATGCTGTTTGGAGAATTTTGAGTAATATTACTTCTAGGCGTTTTTATGTGAATCATTTGCTTTTGTCGCGTATTTTTCTTATGGATATCCTCATTAAGACTGAAATTGTTTTTGTTGGTGAATACATAGACTGCTAAATCGAATATGAAAGAGCTAGTTAATGTAAAAATTTTATATTTCAAGAAAAGGGTCCTGCAAGAACTTCGTCTGGAAGTATTCAACATACAATGTACAATAGCAATGTGTTGAATAAACACATTCCTGCTCTCTGTTGAGTTACCCCACAAGGAAACACCGTAACGTAGTCTTGCTTCCACATGAGCGTAATAAATGCTCATTTGGCTCTCATTAAGAACAACTCTCAAGTTTCTGAAGAGATATGTTAATAAGCTCAGTTTTGATACTAATTGGTCACAATGAGCATTCCAATTGAGATGTTCGTCCATTTGCATACCTAAGAATTTAACTGGATTATGGGTATTATGTATATCGGTGTTATTGATTTTCAATTGGAATGGTTCAATTTTGTTCTGGTAATTATGGAAACGAATTACCTGGGTTTTATTTGCATTAAAAAATAAATCTTGCCTATTGAAATAGGTGGAAGTACAATGCAAAATATTTTCACAATTTCTGTTTGAGCTGTCTGTTTGTTTACTAGAAAACAATAAACTGATATGCTATAAATGAAGAGTGTGATATTTTTCTATCTATATCATTTATATAAAGCAGAAAGAGAACTGGACCCAGGATAGATCCCTGAGGCACGCCCATCTGGACCACTCTCATTTCGAATTGGAGAGAGAAGTCGAGTTACCATGGTTGCATGCGAGTGAGACACATTGTTTTCTATTATTTAAAAATGAAGATATCCACGAGAGTGAGATTCCCCTCATACCATAGCACTCCAAAATATCCAACAATTTAGAGTGATTGACACAGTCGAATGCATAGAAAAAAAAATCGAATTTAAACGGTTTTCTTCACATAAAGGATTCAATATAAAATTGAACCAGAGAAAGGTAGATCTCAGGTGAAAAACAACTACTTTCCTGGCAAATACCACGCAGAACGTTGAATGATATTCACCTGAAAATTTCTTTCTGTCACTAGGTACCGCCAGTTAAAGTTTATCTTTTCCGGCGTACCTATAGGTGTTACAAGATCGATGATGGTTTGTTTACGTTGTGTCTCACTTCAGCCAGAGTTCTTTGGACCTTTGGCTGGTTGACTACTCCGTACTGATGAGGGCCAAGAAGCCTGAAACCGGTATGCGGATTGTTAGGTGAACACGACATAAATTAAACATAATCGAGCTTATCAGAAAGAATGTCCATTGATATTTTATGGAAGTATGCATGGATTTTCAGGTGAATATCATTCAACGTTCTGCGTGGTATTTGCCAGGAAAGTAGTTGTTTTTCACCTGAGATCTACCTTTCTCTGGTTCAATTTTATATTGAATCCTTTATGTGAAGAAAACCGTTCAAATTCGATTTTTCTATTCATTCCACTTCACATGGCACAGTCGAATGCCCTGCTCAGGTCACATAAAACCGCAGCAGGGTACCCAACTGAGTCAATAGATTTTATCAATTTCACATAGAAATTAAGTAAAGCTGTTTGGGTTGATTTCCCAGAGCGAAAACCATGCTGCATGGGTATCAAGAATTATGTTGGTGTATGAAATCGTTCAAACGCTCCAAAAAAGCATACTCAAAAACTTTTGAGAAACTGGAGGGGACCGTTACCGGTCTGATGATGATGATGATGAATTCTTAGTTTTTTGGATAGGTGTTACCTTTCCCACCATTAGGGATGAGGGGATAGTACCATTTAGGAATTACACAAGATATGTGATAGGTTTTATAATAATATATAGGATTCTTTTTACCAAGAAAGCATCACTCTCACTTGTATGTGATGAGGAAAATTACTTAAATCTGAGACATGAATTTTATAAATATATAACATTGTTAAACTAGTAATAAATATTTTGTGATTAAATGGGTTTGTCATGTTCAGGAGTATTAGGGTATCACTCATATTTGGTATAATTTGTGGGTTCGGGTGGGAGAGAAGCATCTGGATAGAGAGAAGCATCTGGTTATAGTTACCTTATTATACATAAATAAAGAAAGATGATGACGTATTCCAGTGTATGCAATACAGGTCATAAACTTTTTTCATTTCCACATCCTTCAATTTAATAATTTCATTATAATTCATCATCTTAGAACAAGAGTTTGGTTGACGAAATCAAAAAAATAACATCCCTTCAGAAAGTAGGATCCGATTTTTATACATGGCTGAACTATTAGTTCTTCAATATTCAATTTAAATATTCAATTTTTGCTGATACGCAGCTGGCAAAATACCTAACAAAAAGAATGAAAGAAAAAAAATGGGTTTCTTTTTACATATCAGAAAAAATAATACATTTAAATTTCTTCATTTGCTACATCTGTGCAAACTTATCATTCTAGTTATTTATTTCTGATTATCAAGTAAATCATTATTTTGACAATGAGTCTTTCGGTTACCCGAAGAATTGAAATTCTGATATTATTAGGATGTGGTGATAAAACAAGAAAGCAGAAGCAGGTATGCGAAATCTTCAATACTAAATATCCTGACTGTGGCATTTCTCAGTATACGGTTAGTAGAATAGAAAACAAATTTCGTGAATTTGGAAATGTCACAGATATCCCTAAATCTGGTAGGAAACGCATAGTCCATAAAAAAATAAACAGATTTTCCTTTGAAAAAACTTTGCTGTTTCGGGGTTCCCAGAATTTGACAATTTTTTTATTTTTTTCAATTTTTTTTTTCAACCTCTAGATCCGTTATGAAACGAAATCTTTAGACATGAAAATAGGACTTAATTTTCAATCGAATAAAACCCAACATATCGATCAAGTTCAAAAATTGACCAAATCGGTTGAGTAATTCACACTGATGGATACGGGATGTCACATCATTTCATTTCGGGTGGGCCATACTCACTTGTATTGAATAAAAATAATAATTTATATTTTTTTTCCTTAGCACAGAGTGATAAGGATTCATGAATTCACTGATACGAGTAAGATTGATGAAAGTCTATCTATATCTAAGTGTAGCGACGCCTATCAAAGTAGGGAAAACTCGCGTTAAAAATCAGTACATGTGTAACAGCAAATCACAGCCCGCTTTCAAAAAGCAACAATGATTAAACAAATTCAATCCTGTTCGAGTACTCTTTTGAATGCAATATATTGTAAACGAGAAGCACACTACAAAATTTCCATGTTTCCAGTTACCACTCGCATTTCCATAATCGTGAGAAATGAGTACAATCCCATACCCGATGTTTAATATGTATACTATTTACTCTCAACTATAAAATTTCAATTAGCCCTTAATGAGTATTTTCAACTCAGACTATTGTTTTCGAGAACACATATTGTTCCCTCTTAGCTCAGTTTGAAATTTGTAAAATCAAAATTATACTCACCGATATTTCGTTGGTGAGACTTTTCCTTGGCTTATAAGTCCAATTTTTGTTCACTGGGTAAACATGGTTGGGAAGGAAAGTTGGGATAAGGAAGTATGAGCAATTTCACAATTTCATCAATCGAAAGGACCAGCTAGCCGAACCTAGCACCGTTACAGAGTTTTTAGAACAGATAAAAAACCGCCGAAACCTGTACAGCCCGATGTGCACTTACTTTTAGATGGTACTGAATTATTGTTCTTCCACTCTCTCGCCAACGGAGAGATACAATGCTGCCGGACTGTGTCTATAGTTTTCCTTTACTTAACTAAATATAACAAAGGGCGAGAACATACCCCCGACCTTGAAAAACGTTTATTTTTCAGCGCATTTGAAAAAAGAAAAAAAAATAACACCCAGTTGCTTAAATAACCAAAATTAATAAATTAGAGCATTATCATTAATATCTACACTCTAGATCAATGACCCATTTCCAGACCATCTGGAAATAAAAAGAGAAAAAAAAATATATATTTTCTAATTAAAATCCCATTGAGTGAACAGGCTCTTTCTTACTGTGAGGGCAGTGGACACAACTTTACCACCGGTCGCGTAAAAATGCCTTTGCTCGTTTTTAAAGTTACGTTACGCACAACCCCGTCGCTACCCGGATGAACCGCGGTAACTACAGCTAACGGCCAATGCAATGGAGGTGCGTTGTTCGTTTTCAAAATTACAACAGTTCCTACCTCGATATTAGGGGGTTGATTATTCCATTTTTTACGAATTTGTAAACTACTTAAATATTCCAACCTCCAACGGTTCCAAAAATCTTGAACCATTCGATCGACCAGTTGAAATCTGTCTAACCGGTTGACAGGAATATTATCGACCTTTTCAGAAGGAAAACCGCGTAGAGGAGCCAATGTCAAAAAATGTGCGGGAGTTAAAGCCTCTGGGGCAGTTGGATCCGCTGATAACTGGCACAAGGGCCGTGAATTTAAAAGTGCTTCGATTTCCGTCAACAATGTTGAAAATTCTTCGTAGGTTAGTAACTGGTCTCCGATGACCCGGTAAATGTGATTTTTGACGGCCTTGACATTACTTTCCCATAAACCTCCTTGTTCGGGTGCGGAAGGGCTATTGAAATGCCACTCGATTCCTTGAACCCCGAGCTCCGTTTCAAACGCACTAATATATTCTGGAGAATTAACAAAGTTATTGATATCAGCAAGAACCGATTTAGAGCCAACAAAATTGGTGCCTCTATCCGAATATAGAGCACACACAGGGCCTCTCCGAGAGATAAACCTTTTAAATCCCTGTAGAAAATGATTAGTGGACAAAGAGCTAACCAGCTCTAAATGTATTGCCTTGACAGACATACAAATGAACAGACTCACATAACCCTTATATATTAGAGAATTTTTCCGCCTGCCTAAAGAAATTTTAACCGGCCCAAAATAGTCCACCCCAGTGTTGGTGAAAGCCTTGGCTTCTTGCACCCGTACTGATGGTAAACTAGCCATCAATGGCTCTAATATTTTAGGTTTCAACCTAAAACATCGATTACACTTATGAATACGACTTCTGATCAAATTTCTTCCGCCATAAATCCAATATTTTTGACGTAATATGGCTTCTAATAAATAAGCACCGGTATGTAAATATATTTTATGATAAAAATCTACAAGTCTTTCCGTAAAAACATCTTTAGCCGGTAATATGTACGGATGTTTTTTAGAGAATCCCAAGTTAGAATTCCCAATTCGACCCCCGACCCTAAGCAACCCATCTTGCACAACCTCTTTAAATTAGAAATGCATTTTTTATTTTCATTCAATAGCATCAATTCAGACTTAAAATGTCTGTTTTGTACTATTTTGACTAAAAATATTTCCGCCTTTTGTAATTCACTTGCTAAAATTAAACCTTTTCTTCTTGCAAGTATTTTACAGAAACGTAGAGCAAAAACCGTAATCCGTAAGATTTTTGAAAACGAAGAAAACCTCTCCATTAGACTAAAAAAAGGATCGTAAATGTCCGCACTTTTAACAATTAAAGTTTCTAACTCTTCATTTTGGCGCGAAAGCTCAACCCCGTTTTCTGAAAAATCAGGCCACTCGTTCTCTGGACAACTAATCCATGACGGTCCGGTGAGCCAAATGACGTGATTAATCAATTGAGAGGGAGTAAGACCACGCGATAGAGCGTCCGCTGGATTCTGATTACCGTCAATATGGTGCCATAGGGCATTTTTTACATTCTCTTTGATTTGTGAGATACGATTTCCAACAAAAATGTCTTTTAAATATGGTGTTCTCAACCAGCTAATTACAGTAGAAGAATCCGAGAAGCAAAATTTTAGAAATTAATACACGATCCTGATAAGTCTCACAACTAGTTTACTAATTTAGACAACAAATGACTAGCAAGAAGTTCGATCCGAGGAATAGTCATAGCCTTTGCTGGACTAACTTTGGATTTTGCACATATCAGCTGAACACTAATATCCTTTTTCCCGAAAGATGAAACTGTTCTAAAGTATACTACCGCACCGTAACCTGTTGTGCTTGCGTCCGCGAATGCTAAAATAATGATAGGTTGTTTACCGTTCGCTCCTAGATGTCGTGGAACTTTAAAGTTTATAAGTTCACCCCATTGTGAGCGTACGATTTGCCATTTTTTAACAATACTCTCAGGGGGTTTTTCATCCCAGCCGATCTTTAAGAGCCAAAGCTCCTTAATTAAAGATTTCAAATATAAAATGAATGGAGCTAATAATCCCAGTGGATCAAAACATTTTGCCACCGCTGACAAAATGGCCCGTTTTGTGCATTTGACTCTGGTGTTTTGAACTCAAAACTCAAAGTGTCTTTTCTGGATTCCACTGAATGCCCAAACATTTTGTTGTCCGTTTTGAAAATAACCGTATCCGATGCTCTCTTCTCTAAAGGAATATTTTTTAATAACGAAGCGGAATTTGACGACCACTGAACTAAGTCAAAACCGCCTGACTTGAACAAATTAATCGATTCGTAATATAACTGGATTGCGTCACCTTCCGAATCTATGCTGTAACAATAATCATCCATATACATATCACGTGGAATATAATTTGCCGCCATAGGAAATGTATCACCTTCCTCTTTCACTAACTGTTTTATCGTCCGCAAAGCTAAATATGGTGAAGATTTCAATCCAAACGCCACTACCCGCATTTCATAGACTTGAATTTCATTCTCAGGATCAAACCGCCATAATAATCTTTGGTACCGCCAATGTTCCGGAACAACTTTTATTTGCAAATACATTTTTTTAAATCTGACGTCATAGCAATCCGAAATAACCGAAAATTTAGAAGTAACGAAACAATATCCGTTTGTAATTTAGGGCCGTTGTATAATATGTCATTTAGTGAAACATGATTATCACAGGGCGCACTTGCATCTAGTACAACTCTAACCGGTGTACTAGTGCTGCTAATTGATTACCGGATGGTGCGCCATATAATAAGCCACCTCATTATTATTTTCTTTTGTCACTAAAGCCATGTGACCATTATCCAAAAACGTTTGCATCGCTTTATTATACAAAACGCGTAAATCTGAATCCCTAGTTAACCGTTTTTCCAAAGAAACCAACCGAAATTGTGCCTGAGTCCTCGAATCACCCAAACTCTCCGGCGAAATTTTAAAAGGTAACGCCACTGTAAAACGTCCTGTTTCGTCCCTACTATATGTCGAATTATAAATTTTATCGCACTCTATTTCCTCAGGAATTAATAAAGGTTTATTGGCACCTGTTCTACTTCCCAAAATTTAGTTAATAGATGTTCAATAGATTGATTTTCTTGCAAAGAAAAGTATACCAAGGATTTTCTTCCCTGGACCACACTGGAATTTTCCCATTACCACATATCAAATTCTGTTTCTACCGCGACTGGAGTACTCGTTACCCTGATATCCGATATTTCCCCAAAAATCATCCCGAAAAGTTCAACTCCAATTATGCCATGTATTTCTACAGGATTATCAAAATTATTGTCAGCCAGACAGATACCCGCTAAACCCGGAATCACACTAACATCTACACACACTTTTGGCAATAGATCGGTAATCTTTTCCACCAAAAGTGCACTTATAGTATATTTTTTGCTTGAATCATACCGTGATGCAATTGTAAGGGTGGTAATCCCCCGTACGGATTGTTTATTTCCACCTAAACCATTCACTGACGAGAAATATTTGGAAACAGTCAATCCCAATTTTTTACAAAAATTTACTGTTAATAAGTTCGCCTGACTCCCGGTATCTAGGATGAATCGAGCCGTGCTCTTGGGAATACAACTATTCACCACTGAAACTACCACTGTAGATAATAAATTTGTATAATTTGAACCATTATTTCCAGTCAAAGCAGAACATAAATGTGTCTCAACACTTTCCTGAAGATTCCCTGTATTATTAGGCGTTGCAGGATCATCATCCCTTTCTGTATTATTATTACTCCGTGATAGCTCTTGATCTTGCCGGGTTCTTACAAAATGTAATAAAACATGATGCTTTTTGGAACACATAACACAAGATCTTTCTGAAGGACAATTTCGTACTCCGTGAGCCGAAGATAAACACAAAAAACACCAGTTGTTATCTCTCACTATTTCATATCTCTTATTGGGAGTGAGTTGCTTGAATTTTTCACAGCGCCCTAAATAATGTGATGATTTTTTACAATATACACAATGATTGTTATATTTTGTGTGTCTATTGTCAGTAACGAAAAAACTTTTAACCGCCGATTTTCCGCCCGTACTCGTAGGAGTTTTATTTAAGTGAAGAATCCGTGTTTGACCTTTAATAAATTTTATTAAGTTTTGATAGGAAGGAATATCCGCTCCCCTTTGATCCGTTTCAAACCCCCGAACTGTGTCACTATCAAGTTTAGATAAGGCTACATATGTAAATATAAAATCTGTTAAATCCGGTAAATTCAAATTTTTTAATGCCGATACCGATGTATCAAATCGCTCCAAAAATGTGTTTAGATTTTTCTCCGACTCGTTATTAAGCGATTTAAACTCCATAATTTGTTGTAAATATGTGCTTGCCAACATACGTTTATTTTCATACTTATCGCACAAAGTTTTATATATTATATCATAATTATCGGAACAATTGCAACCCCGCATACATGTTTTGCGCAGGACCCTTTAGGCAGCCGACTAGAAGGTGAACCTTATCCAGATTTGTCAAATTTGGATTCAAATGAACCATGCTCTTATAAACAGCGTGAAATGTTTCCCACTGACGAATTTCCCCATGAAATTCTGGTAAACTTGGATGTGGGATTTTTAAAGAACTACGTAATGATGGGGCACCACTGCCGCCACTAGCACCAGAACCTGCACTACTTAATGGAATATTGGTAGGCAACTTAATACTTTCCGCTGCCATTTGAATGTAAGAACAAAGTTCATTAATTGTTTGAATCGCCTTGTAATCTGGAGTGTAGTCTTCATTTATTTCAAATTGTACATCATTAATTTCATCCAACACCGAATAAATGTTACTTTTTGTTTCCTCGTAAGTTATCATTAAAGTCTGAAACTTCCGTTTTACCGATTCCGTTGACAAATCTTTACTCAAATCGTACAACTTTTGTAAAATTGCAAACAAATTTTCTTTTTTGGCTATAATTTTCATTCTTTTAAAAGATAATATGCAATTATATTTGCAAAATGAAGGAAAACACAAATCAGTTCAAATCGATTAAAACCGCTTCCTAATCCAATTGAACCAATAAATAAACTGTTTCTGAAAACTCCGTATTTTTGATAATCCGACAACCTTGTACTCTCCACGCGACAACCTCAACAAAAAACTGTTCACCGACCGACCCGTGTTTTCAATGTTTTTCTGAAAAGGCTGTCCAGAAGAGACAAGAAAACCAAATCGATATATATTTATAATGAATTGACTTTTTTCACTGATAATCCGCGCTCGATGGGACCAAATGTTCCCTCTTAGCTCAGTTTGAAATTTGTAAAATCAAAATTATACTCACCGATATTTCGTTGGTGAGACTTTTCCTTGGCTTATAAGTCCAATTTTTGTTCACTGGGTAAACATGGTTGGGAAGGAAAGTTGGGATAAGGAAGTATGAGCAATTTCACAATTTCATCAATCGAAAGGACCAGCTAGCCGAACCTAGCACCGTTACAGAGTTTTTAGAACAGATAAAAAACCGCCGAAACCTGTACAGCCCGATGTGCACTTACTTTTAGATGGTACTGAATTATTGTTTTTCCACTCTCTCGCCAACGGAGAGATACAATGCTGCCGGACTGTGTCTATAGTTTTCCTTTACTTAACTAAATATAACAAAGGGCGAGAACACATATTCAAACTGCGAAGGTGTAGATTCTATACAACCAAGGCCATCCCAATCAAAGTGCTAAATGGGCGCAAGCCTTTTCAGGGTGGTAATTTTTAATGACAAAAATAACCAAATAACCTGTCCTAAATAAAATACGAAAAATATCTATGCATATCTTTGTTTTGGAGTTTGGTAATAAATATGCGTTTTTAGAATTATATAGAAAAGAACAGTACACCGAAAATACGTCGGGTGGAGTTATATTTTGGTAGAAAAACAAAAAAGAAAGTGCGCCTATGAGGACATTTACACAAAATTAGAGTTTCTGGTAAATTTGAAAAATTTAAATGAAAACACGATTAGAAAGAATGCTGCAAATTGTGCGAAACATATATTGACGATTTGGAAAATAACTTTATTGAAGAATGCCTTCATTTTCATCACGTATATTTATTGGAAAATAAAGAAAATATATCTAGTACGGAACAATAACAGCACTGCGCATTTTTTAAATATTGCCACAACAAATTGCAAGATCTTTTTCAGCACTGAAAAGGATAAAAAATAATTTACGGACTTTTTTGGGACAGAGCAAATCAAATGATTTGAGTATTTTCTCCATAGAGTGACTTATTTAATAACTTAAATGCGTGTGATCTCATTAATCAATTTGCAAAAGAAAAAGCTAGGAAAATAAAGTCTGTTTTTGTCAATATATTTTTTTAAATTATGTATGCATTTTTTGTTTTTTTTATGAAGAGGGGCGCATTATTTTTAGTAACCCACGGGCGCCGAATATGTTAGGACGGCCCTGTATACAACATTGCAATGCTCTGCCCGAAAACGTCTTAGCATTTCCTGATATAAACATTTTCACAAATAGGATTGAAGGCCTCACGCAGGATAGTGAACTCATCAAGTTTCTTCTGATGTTGAATTTTCCCATCAAATCCATATCCGAAATCATCAATTCTTCCAACATTACAGCGATATCTATCTTCGAATAGCGAAAACAGTACGAAAAGTTATAGTTTTTTCTGAATGAGCTCCATCACATTCTGGAATGTATGCAACTTTATTTATAGGCTTCTCGATAACTGGTTGCCTGCTCTTAATACAATCCATAAATCTAATTGATTTTATGACTTAGGTGAGTCACACTACTAAGGCCGAAATCATAGTCGAGAGGAGAGCACAGAGAAACAGAAAGATATATAGTGGAGCAGAGTCGAGACGAATAAACTCGAAAAGTCTGAGAAACAAGATTTGCCAATAATATTTCAATCCAATCAATAGAGATATTCGCCTAACAAAAATTTCAACACAGCTGTTATTTTGGATTCAGATAGTTGAATGTATCTATTAAGCAATTCTTTACGATGCCATGGCCCTAAAAATAAAAACAAATAAAAAAATTCTCTGAATTTTCATATTTTGAACTACAACTCCAAAAGCATTGGAGATATGGAAAAATGTCTTGCCTAAAAATAGCTCATTATTTTTTCTACAAAAATGTTTTCAATGAATTTTTCGATAAATCATGTCGTTAGGGAGATTAACGCGATTTTCCACTTCTAGTCGAACGTCCGCATACAGGGGCCAAATGCATGAATTCTTGGCATAAATTATTTTAGTAAGTTTTTGATAAGAAAATTAATAAAAAACACAGATAGGTATATTTTTTGGGTAAGTCAACAGATTTATTAACTTTTCACGTAACAATATACAGGGTGAGTCAGAAGTACTTTGACAAACTTCAGTAGGTGATTCCTCACAATAATATAATATGAATTGTCCAAATAAATATATGTCCGGAAACGCTACGTTTCCAAGATACAGGGTGTTGAAGTTTTTTTTTTTTTTTTTTTCAAATAACTTTCGAAATACTGACCTTAATTAAACGAAAATTGGTATTGAGAGGGTTTTTGAGGTGTCGAATGCGAAACTGATGTTTTTATTGCTCTTACTCGAAGGGGGCGCCACCTACACGTCTTTCTCTTTTTTGGAGTTTCATAACTTTTTTGAGCGTACGTCTAGCACATTTTTTTGTGAAAAAATCAATTCCTCTATTATATCTACGTAAAAAAGCTACCCATGTTACAAGCCGCTATAAGCAACCGTTTTCTAGATATTTGGACTTGAAAATTTCAAGTCGATTATTTGATAACCGATGCGTGAAGTTATTACCATCATTTTGCATTTTTCACAAGACTGCTTAGGAAATGAATTTGACGTTTAAGTGAGTAGTTTTGGTTTTCTGTAGGGGGCGCCACCTATTCTATTTATTTTTACTCGTTTGAAATAGTTATTTTTGTATCAAAGGTGCAAAATCTGTATTTGTTTCAATAAAATTTGCAAGAAATATCAACATTTTATTTCAAGAAATTGCAATATGTAGAATAAAATAAAATAAACCAAATTAAATTGTATTCACGTAAATTGTTCAAAGTGTCCACCTTCACCGAAGATACAGGCATTCAGTCTTCTAGTCATTGAATCTCGTACCCGTAAAAGTTATTGGTATGTTACTTATTGATTCACAGGCGTCTACTATTCGGTTTCTTAGATCTTCCTTGTTCGCGACTAGAGTTTTGTAACTAGTGACCTCAAATGTCCTCAAAAATAAAAATCTAGCGGGTTTAGATCTGGGTACATTGGTGCCCACGACTGGTTAGGTTCTTCTACACCCCTACCGATCCATCGATTTGGATAGGCAGTCATGCATAAATGTGCCGGAGCCCCATCATGCATAAACCACATGCAGATACGAATTCCTAATGGTACATTCTGAAATAGTCCCGGCAATTCATTTTCTGAAAAGTCTCTGTTAGTTGCGCCAATCAGTCGGAACGGAAGAAAGAAAGGACCTATCAAGTAATTATCAATTATTGCCGCCCATACATTTACAGAAAATTGATACTGATAATGTATTTCACTAACTCCGTGTGGATTTTCCAGAGCCCAAACATGGTTGTTATGAAAGTTTGTGATAACATTTCGGGAAAAGTTTTCCTCGTCCGTGAAGAGTACATATCTTAAAAATTGAGAATTTCCAACCAATTTTCTCAGAAACCACTGACACATGGTAATGCGTTTGGGAAAGTCTCGTGGCAAAAGAGCTTGTACCCTTTGAATATGGTATGGATAAAATTGTTGATCGTGGATAATTCTCCAAACTGTAGATTGAGTAGAATTGAGAGCTTCAGCAATTCAGCAATTATTTTTGTTTCTGGATTCTCCTCGAGCGCGTTCAAAACAGCTTTTTCCAATTCTGGGGATCGGACTGCTCGTGGTCTTCCAATAATATCAGCTGCCCTCTTAAAGCTACCTATTTCTGCCAAACGACGGTGGAAACTGCTAAATGTTGGAGCTGAAGGCAGTACTCGATTAGGAAATCGCTCCTGCTTCGGGCGCATTGCCATACGCAAGGCCATAAACGAAAGGCATATCGGCTAAATGAGCATTATTGTTTAAATAATCCAACAAAACAACAAAACGTTCAACTGTCACATAATATGTAATTACCAATACTACTTACTTAGAAGTCAAATTATTTCCTAAGCATTCTTGAAAAAAAAAAATGGTAATAACTTCAACATGCATCAATTATCAAATAATCGAATTAAAATTTTCAAGTCCAAATATCTAGAAAACGGTTGCTTATAGCGACTTGTAACAAGGGTAGCATTTTTACGTAGATATAATAGAGGAATTGATTTTTGTTACTGAAAAATGTGCTAGAAGTACGCTCAAAAAAGTTATGAATCTTCAAAAATGAGAAAGACGTATAGGTGGCGCCCCCTACGTGAAAGAGCAATAATAACATCAGGTTCGAATTCGACACCGAAAAAAACCTCTCAATACCAATTTTCGTTTAATTAAGGTCAGTATTTCGAAAGTCATTTAAAAAAAAACCTGTACCTTGGAAACGAAGCGTTTCCGGACATATATTTATGTGGGCAATTCATATTATAATATTGTGAGGAATCACTTACTGAAGTTTGTCAAAGTACTTCTGACCCACCCTGTATATAAAAACAAATCCTTTATTCGATGTCCGAAGAGTTATCAGATTCATTATCACTCTTTGCAGACTCATTAGAAACATTAGTTCTTAAGATTACATTTGGCGTCATTAATAGAAGTAAAATTTCCTTTTCAAACTTGCCACTCTTTTTTCTGGGTTCCTTCCGCACGCTGGTTATAAGGGGTTCCGAGGATATTAATAGTAAATTAAGTATATCTTCATTAGTTTTAGCCCGTGATATTTTACGCGAGTAACATTCCACGCCTCTTTCGCCTCTTCACTCAGTTGACCTATATGGCCAATATCGTGCTTAATAATTTCTGGGCCATGAATCAAAATTTTGTGAACTGTTGGCGGCATTGGGTACCATTCATATTTTTCCACAAAAAGTTCGGCAGTCTATAAACAGTAGGAACGGTATTTATCCACATTAATCTCGTGGCCACTGGATATGGTTTGTAAAATAATTTTAAATCTTTCCATTATTTTAATCTCAACTCCAGTAATGCGAGATGCGGCTTCTCGATCGCTAAAGAAACGTCATTAGAACTTCGTTAGCCGGGTTTTGGTTTATCAACATGCAAACCCATTTCAATCTTGAATTTGTCTCGAATACACCTTTTAGTGTCTGCAACAATTTGCTTGTTTTCCTCTCCGCGAGCTTTCCACTTCTTCAGAGGTAATTAATAACTAAGAAGTAACACACATTCAAAGAACCTTATCCAGGCGTGAAGTACCGATTGGCCAAATTCTAAACGCGAAGTATCAATTATATGTGTAATGCATACATTTTCTATATCATTGAAATATTTTGATGTGAGCCCACATAAAAAGCATCGTTGTGTGGAAGTGGTATCTGTGATGGCGTTGCAAATCTTCCCGTCTACCATTGTGAATAACATAATGAATTTTAACTTCATTGTCATTTATAAAGTATATCAGTGGACGCAACTCTTCAATTTGTCCACGTATTAGTTGTGCCTCTGTTTTCGCTTCCTGAGGAGTCTCGTGTTCAAAAAACTTTTTAACAAAAAATTAAACCGACGAAATACGGAACTGAAAAGTTTAAAAAAAATAAACCTTCTAAGTCTCAATAACTAAGCTCCTAAACTAGTGTAAGTAACTAATTTTGAGTCGGCGCCAAACAAACAAGCAGATGAATTAGGTAAGGCGTAAAATTATGGCATCGAGTTGGGCGGTGACATTCTGATGATTTTTTTGAAGTAATTTAATGATCTTCGTTGATTGTTTGTTTGGCGCCGACTCAAAATTAGTTACTTACATTAGTTTAGGAGCTTACTTATTGAGACTAAGAAGGTTTATTTTATTTTTTACTTTTCAGTTCCGTATTCCGTCGGTTTAATTTTTTGTTAAAAAGTTTTTATTTTTCAATTTTTTGTGGCTGAAATCTACTAATTACTAACTGCTTGTTTTTTGATTACTTCCAAAATACTTACTTACCCACCTTACTTCAACTATTACCAGTTATATAATATTATTATCTACTTTTACTATTTGTTGTAATATAAATTATTTTTGTTGTTCTGTTTAGTTTATTTTATTACTTCGTATATAATTCCATCCTCTCATAGAACATATTCATCGTGATAATGACACTAGCGATCTGTCATTGTCAACTACATATGTGTGCCAATTTTCACAAGTGAAAAATCAATCATCCCCTATTTTTCTACCCGTAAGGGTGGATAATTCCATTCCAATATGATCAACTATGAGGTATACCCTATCTGATGAAAGAAGAATCATCCAAATCGAAGATCCCAGTACAAAGTTTTGCCTGATAGAATCGGTTAACGGACCAGAATTCAGAGGGTGAGTGATCAATATCCTTCATTTTGCTACCCTTAGGGGTGGATTTCATCTTTTAAATTCAAATGGAACCAATTTCAAAGTACACTCTATCCACTGAAAAAATAATTATCGAAATCGGACGTCTCAGTAAAAAGTTATGGGTGATCATACATAAAAAAAAATATATACGCGTCGACTAGAAAACCTCCTCCTTTTTGGTTTCGTCGGTTGAAAATGGATTTTATGGGTCTGCAGTGTCGTGTCGATGAGGATTTTTCAGTTTGCCAAATAACGATTGATTGTTGTTCTTCTGGTGTGTTCGATATCAATTGTACAAGAGACGAAATAAAAATATTAGCATCCTTAGCATTTTCACCACTACTGAGCATTTGCTTGTATTCTGAGTGTGCGGATCCATCCATACCCCATTTACATATTAAAATCATATTCCTTATATCTTCCGGTTGTTGAATTTCCAAAACTTCTTTATGACCTTCCAAAAGACGAGTGGCAGTGTGATCAAGTAAAGGTGGCAATTTGATTAAGGAAGAAATACTGAAGACGTTCAGAATGAATCGTAAAAATGACACATATATTGAAAACTGCCATTTCGTGAAATTTGAACAAAGTTTTGTTGGGAATATTTTTTTTTCTCAAGAATTATGAGCTGCTACTTCCTACTCTGATATTTTCTGTTGTAAGAATTCAACCAGTGAATTATGGCATCCAAAGATTATTCATTGACTTCATAAAAATCAGTTCATTCCCAATGACTTATTCAAACAAACTAACACAAAAATCGCAATCAAAATATATATGTACCTGGGATTCGAATGCCCAGTTGACAATGCGAGATTTTCAAAACATTCAGTAGAAGGGAATATCAAAATTCAAAATCCCATAACGATTCCTCTGCTTCTGGAATAATATATTCTGCCGTAAAATCCGTAAAATCCTCATTTCACCTTTACAGGGCAACCCAACAGGCATGTTGCCAAGCCCGCCAATATAATTACGAATCTCTAGGTTGATTTTTTCAACCTTTGTTGGACCTCATAATAATGGATATAAAAACATTCAAAGAGTGTTTTTTCGGAATAACTATTTTACTAATCATCATTTCTTCCCGATCAATTTCCATACCAAATGATAATTGATACTTCAAGACAGCTATTACATGGAGTACGTAACTGTATCGACAATAGTGCCCGCCAGCCAGTTCCCCGGCTATTGTCTCGTAGTAGAAATTAGTTTGGACTATAATTACTCTTTTGCACGTTTGGAGACTTTGATAAATATTCACTATAATGCATGGTGGCTCCTCTATCGGATTAGCTTTACAAGCCATATTTGTCGCCAACCTTGAGCAATTCTTAGGCCCGGTTGTTCAATGCGAGTTTAAACCGTTGATTATCTAAACTCGGATTATTAATTAACTATGGATTAGAACGTTATGCATTTTTCAATGAAAAACTAATCCTGGATTCCTTAACTCATTGTTTTCATATGTTGGCAACACATTTTTCCGCTTGTACCTTCATTCGGACCGTTCAGAAACATCAACATTGAATCAAACTTAACCTAAGAATTCGTAGTTTTGTCAAAAGTATACAGAAAAATTTATCGAAAACAGCCAAGTGTATTATATAAATTGTTAGGCGTCTCTTAAGGAAAAAAATACTCATAATTTCACTCGTAAAAAAATTCCAAGATATTGTAGAATGTAAAAAACGGACGCAGTTACTAATTCGCAAAAATTGAAGTTTGGGCTATAATAAGTAATAAATACAATACCATCTGCGGAGGTCCCAAAAAAAAATGAATAGCATCTTAACAATAAAGGACAAAATTTCTACTTGGGCTCTGTCCAAAGCAGATTTTGTAGATTTACAAAAACGATCATTCGAAGAACACAAGTTGAAATTAATACTCATGAAAGAAAAACACCAACTTTCCATGGAACTACAAAGGGAGGAGAAGAATCTAGAGAAAACCCATATGATTGAGATATATAAACAAACATTATCTTTGAAACATAACTCATCAACCATCAATAAATCAACATTTGCTTGAGATTCCTGAGAACAGATCATGTAGTTTTTCATTTTGCATTTGTGATGATTTAATTTTAGTTTTTTATATCAAACGTTTTTGGTATGAAAAATCAAGATTTAATTATCATTTAGAAGTTTATTTTTTGTTACGATTTTGCCTTTGTAGTGAGGGGTGATTTTTTGTATTTTTGTTAGTTGCGGACGATTTCTTTAGGCAAGCGAAATCTATTCAAAAATTATTTTTTTGTCCATTCTTCCAAATGGTTTCTAGGTACCGTAATTTCGGGTGACTTTGGCTTACTTGAATTCAAAGAATGTCTACGATTAATTTGTAAAAATGAATTGGTATTATTATATACCAAAATATTGATCTTTGACCTCTTTCAAATTAGCTATTTCAAATTGTAATCAAGACTTTGTATGTAGATATATAAAAGAACATGGTGTGCAAAGTCACCCGCATATTGAGGGCTGGCTTTGACCCATGGCTTAAATTTTGGGTGATTTGAAAGTAATCCGACGGATAAAATAAGCAAAATAAATTTGCCCATAAAAACGTTATTTCATTTTTAATCATCATAAATGAGTAAAAAAACATATTGCTAGTTGCAGACAAATTTTATGCAAGTTGAATTTGGTTGCAAATGACTCCCTAATACAGTGTTGCAGGTATATATACAATACACTTACGAAAAATCAATCCGATAAAAAAACAGGCTTACATTTTTTATAATTAATAATGTCTATTTCTGAAAATGAGCCAGTCACCCAGCTGGGTTAAAGTCTTCTTGGGGCAATAATATAAAAAAATTTCAAAAAAATCGTCTGTTATATCTACGAACATCTTTGCAGTCGGGTATAAAACAAAAATATTTAACACAATAATAATTTTCAGAATAGTCAATGTCTATTGAAAAGTCAAACAATCAAATAGGTTAGAATCGGCAAATTATCTCCTTAAACCCCCGAATTCATGAGATTAACTTAAACCATGGTTAAACTAGGATTATTTCATAAACCCGTATTGAACAACTGAAACAAAATTGGTAATCCTGGTTTAAGCCAAATCACTTGGTCATCCTCGATTGAACAACCGGGCCTTAGTAGCGAGAAACAGCGACTAAGTAGTCCGGTTATACAGGGTGATTCAAAAGTACTTTCACAAACTTCAGGAGGTGATTTCTCACAATATTCTAAAATGAATTATCCAAATAAATGTATGTCCGGAAACGCTTCGTTTCCAAGATACAGGGTGTTGAGGTTTTATTTTTATTTTCGTTTTTTTTAATAATTTTCGAAATACTGACCTTACTTAAACGAAAATTGGTATTGAGAGGTTTTTTGAGGTGTCGAATTCGAACCTGATGTTATCATTGCTCTTACTCGTAGGGAACACCACCTAAACGTCTTTTAATTTTTTGAGTATTCATAACTTTTTTAAACTTACTTCTGCAAAAAAATCAATTCTCCTATCATATCAACGTGAAAAAGCTACCCTTGTTACAAGTCGCTATGACCAACCGTTTTCTAGATATTTGGACTCGAAAAGCAAAGCAAAGCTCTGAGTTGAGTTCTAAAGTTTTCCCTACAAGCCAGCGACTTACCGTATCTCCACTTTTTCCTGCCAGTTTCGGATATACTTCCCATTTCCCTCGTGACCTTCTATGGACACTCGAATAAAATTCCTAATTTTAATACCTCGTCTCCCGAACTGACGACTAAAACCAAAGTTTCAAGCTATTTATTCGGGAAGGTGCTCCCATGGAACCATTGTTTCGAAGAAATATTTTCCTCGATCTCCGGCTAGCGAACAAAGACGACCATTAAGCTGGCATTGTCAACATAGTGGAATCGAATTTAGAATGAGTAATAATTTGTTGCTTATTTGTTGCAGGAAAACTGATTTTGTTGCTCCAGTCATTTTTTTTAAAAGGAGACAATGCCAGCTTATAATTAAGTTGGCATTGACATGGAAATTAGAGAGAGTGGATCTGACTAATTTTAAATTTGTTGCTAATTAGTTGCTGACGTTTTGAACAGTTTAAATTATAACAATTCCAAAACTTCAAAATTTTTTGGACGATAAAAGATTGCACGAAAGCTAGGAATAGAATTTGGCAATTAATATTCGATTGCTACAGCTAATACAACAAATTTTACATGAGATATTTTATTTCGAAATAAAAGCTCTCCCAATGCCGGTTGAATATATGCCCAAAATATTTGATTGATATTCACTCAAGATAGGAATGAGTAGAATAACTTATACCTATGAGGGAAGCGCCCGGTAGATACTCGTTAATTATTTCCTAACTGAGCCGCATTATTACCAGAAAAAGCTCTGTCAATGCTAGTTGAGAGTCGACACAGTATCGTCAGGATGATAATTGATAATGAGAGCTATTCAAGTTCACAGCACTCAGTTAGCAATTAGTTGCTGACCATGGCCAACACGTATGTAAGTCGATTATTTGATAATCGATGCGTGTTGAAGTTATTACCATTATTTTGCATTTTCACAAGAATGCTTAGGAAATGAATTTGACGTTTAAGTGAGTAGTTTTGATAATTACATATTATGTGACAGTTAACCGTTTTGTTGAAGTTTCTGTAAAATGTAAAACACTTATTTTGAAAAAATGGATTATTTAAACAATAATGCTCATTTAGCCGATATGCATTTCGTTTATGGCCTGGCAATGCGCGCGAAGCAAGACGTATTCACCAGGAACGATTTCCTAATCTAGTACTGCCTGCTCCAACATTACCAGTCTCCACCGTCGTTTGGCAGAAACAGGTGGGTGATATTATTGGAAGACCAGGAGCAGTCCGAACCCCATAATTGGAAGAAGCTGTTTTGAACGCTCTCGAGGAGAATCCAGAAACAAGTACAAGAATAATTGCTGAAGCTCTCAATTCTACTAAGTCCACTGTTTGGAGAATTATCCACGTTCAACAATTTTATCCATACCATATTCAAAGGGTACAAGCTCTTTTGCCACGAGACTTTCCCCAACGATATGTGTCAGTGGTTTTTGAGAAAATTGGTTGGAAATTCTCAATTTTTAAGATATGTACTCTTCACGGACGAGGCAAACTTCTCCCGAAATGCTATTACAAACTTTCATAACAACCATATTTGGGCTCTGGAAAATCCGCACGCAGTTAGTGAAAGACATTATCAGTATCAATTTTCTGTAAATGTATGGGCGGAAATAATTGATAATTACTTGATAGGTCCTTTCTTTCTTCCGTTCCGACTGAATGGCGCAACTTACAGAGACTTTTCAGAATGTACCATTAGAAATTTGTTTCCGCATGTGGTTTATGAATGATGGGGCCCCGGCCCATTTTAGGGTTGTAGCCTATCCAAATCGATGGATCAGTAGGGGTGTAGAAGAACCTAACCAGGCGTGGGCACCAAGGTCCCCAGATCTAAACCAGCTGGATTTTTATTTTTGGGGACATTTGAAGTCACTAGTTTATAAAACTCCACTAGCGAACGAGGAAGATCTGAGAAACCGAATAGTAGACGCCTGTGAAACAATAAGAAACACACCAATAATTTTTCAGCGGGTACGAGATTCAATGACTAGAAGACTGAATGCCTGAATCTCCGCTGAAGGTGGACACTTTGAACAATTCATTTGAATACAATTTAGTTTCCTTTATTTTATTCTACATATTAAAGAATTCTTGAAATAAAATGTTGCTAGTTCTTGCAAATGTTATTAAAACAAATACAGATTCTGCACCCTTGATACAAAAATAACTATTTCAAACGAGTAAAAATAAATAGAATAGGTGGCGCTCCCTACAAAAAAACCAAAACTACTTAAACGTCTAATTCATTTCCTAAGCATTCTTGTGAATAAAAAAGTTTCAACAAAAAACTGAACCGACGAAAAAATCAACTGAAAAGCAAAAATTAAAATAAACCTTCTTAGTCTGAATTATAATTGAGCTCCTAAACTAATGTAAGCAACTGATTTTGAGTCGGCGCCAAACAAGCAATTATTGAAGATCATTATCTATGAAAGAAGTCATCAAAACGCAGCCGTGCATCTCGCTGCCATCATTTTACGCTTCACCTAATTCAATTGCTAGTTTGTTTGGCGCCGACTCAAAATCATTTACTTAGGAGCTCAATTATCATTTAGACTAAGAAGGTTTATTTTATTTTTTGCCTTTCAGTTGATTTTTTCGTCGGTTTAATTTTGTTAAAAGTTTTATTTTTTACTTTTAGTTCCGTATTTCGTCGGTTTAATTTTTTGTTAAAAAGTTTTTATTTTTCAATTTTTTGTGGCTAAAATCTACCAATTACTACCTACTTGTTTTTTTATTACATCCAAAATACTTACTTACCCACCTTACTTCAACTATTACCAGTTAAATAATATGATTATCTACTTTTACTATTTGTTGTAATATAAATTATTTTCGTTGTTCTGGTTAGTTTATTTCATTACTTTGTCATGTCATGTCATTCCATCCTCTCATGGAATATACTGATTTTGACGGAACAAGAATAATGTCATTAGCGATCTGTCATTGTCAACTACGTATGTGTGTGCCAATGTTCACTAGTGAAAAATCAATTATCCCCTATTTTTTCACACGTTAGTGTGGCTAATTCCTTTCGAAATCCAAATATAAGGTATACCCTATCTATTAAAAAAAGAATCATCCAAATCGAAGAACCCAGTACAAAGTTATGTCTGATAGAATTGGTTAACGGACCAGAATTCAGAGGGTGAGTGATCAATATCCTTCATTTCGCTACCCTTAGGGGTGGATTTCATCTTTTAGATTCAAATGGGACCAAATTCGAACCCTATCCACTGAAAAAAGAATTATCGGAATCGGACGCCTCAGTAAAAAGTTATGCGTGATCATACATAAAAAAATATGATGGAAAAACATAAAATATACGGGTCGAATAGAGAAACTCCTCCTTTTGGTTTCGTCGGTTAAAAATGCAAAATATTGGTAATAACTTCAACACGCATCGATTATCAAATAATCGACTTGAAATATTCAAGTCCAAATATCTAGAAAACGGTTACTTATAGTGACTTGTAACAAGGGTAGCTTTTTTACGTAGATATGATAGAGGAATTGATTTTGTCACTGAAAAATGTGCTAGAAGTTATGAATCTTCAAAAGAGAAAAAGACGTATAGGTGGCGCCCCCTACGAGTGAGAGCAATAATAACATCAGGTTCGAATTCGACACCTCAAAAAACCTCTCAATACCAATTTTCGTTTAATTAAGGTCAGTATTTCGAAAGTTATTTAAAAAAAAACGAAAATACAAATAAAACTTCAACACCCTGTATCTTGGAAGCGTTTCCGGACATATATTTATTTTGACAATTCATATTAGAATATTGTGCGGAATCACCTCCTGAAGTTTGTCAAAGTACTTTTTAATCACCATGTATAAAAATTGGCGCCATTTTTCGTTTCCGCGCAATTTTAACTGGGGGTTCGACTACAAGTGGAAAATTGCCTTTATCTCCCTTACATGATTTATCGAAAAATTAATTGAAAACAATTTTGTAGATAAAATAACGAGCTACTTTTATGCAATCCAATACTTGTGGAGTTGTAGTTCAAAATATGAAAATTCGGAGAATATTTGGAATTTATTCTTATTTTTAACTCAATCCAGATACTAGTAAAATGTACACTCATGTGCCTGTCATATTCATTACGTTTCATTGCCGCTTTTCACCTGTTGATCAGATTCATCGTTTTGATCTTATATCACCGTTTGCTTTGAAGATTCGATTGCTAAAAACTTTTTTCCATTTTATCTTACCTTATATGTACGCAGTCGATAGGGTGACCAACGTATTGCCTCGTAGTAACTGCAATGGAAAATGTAACTAGGAGAAGAACAGTTGCGTTGGTATTCAATCTGAATATAAGGGAGTCAATGGTTACTCCATTCGCCTGAAAAAAATTTAAAAAAATACATTCTCATGCTTTAATTGTGGTGAACAGAAGATAATTCTACAGACAAATCTATCAAATAATTGTATGAAAATTGCAAAGAAACTTCAATTTTTCATATTTTTCTATCAATTTAGTTGATAAACTTCAGCATAAATTCATTACCGTTCCTAGTGGTCTTTTCGTGAGAGAAACTCGACTCGATTGGCACGAATTATAGAATATTTCCCCTTTAGGGGATTTCATAGAAATACTAGTCTTAAAAAAAATTACTAGATTTGGAAAATTTTTATTGTTCAACCGAATGAAACGAAATTTGTCTCAAAATTACTTTTCATCAATGTCTCCATTAATTTTAAAATGGGCCAACTCGGTTGAGTAGTTTTAGAATGGCGACTCTTAGAAGATTGAAAAAATTCTCAATCTTTCATTTTTATACCAATATTGGCAAACTATAAGTAATTTGATAGAACTTCAAGAGCTGCACAAATTTCATCCGAAAATTGCTATAAATTAATCGATTTTAAATAATTCATATTGTGTGTTTGCCCTATATGCTCCTTCAATCAAAGGCCATACCCAAAACTAAGTTGATTCCGAGTACTCTTTGATTGAAAGGAAAATGAAATAAGCTCTTAAAAGTGGACCAATTTATACGCCAAAAGGTCTCATTTCATTGATCAGAATAGCAAAAAGAAGGGGTGAACCATTTTCTGTAAATTAACTTCTTTGATTCGAGACTTTCAACCTCTAATACACACAAAATCGACCTGTTAAATTCAAAGAGATCAAAGTGATGCGAGTTCAGCAAAATTATCCTAGTTCGTTTTTTTATAAGCTTTCTTATAGGGAGACAGATTTTATCGAGGCCACAATTATAAGAAAATACATATAAAATGTCCTGTTGAAACCTGCCTTCGTCCAAACGCCTGATATTTCTGATGCAAAAAAGAACGACCTTATTCGACTTATTCACAAGAATGTAATACAAAAAGTTTACAAAACGTTCTATGACAGGCCCGGCGACAGAAATGTTGAGGTCCGTTACTCTGATTCCCATGTGGGACTCCCTGGTCCACAGTTTTGCATCTGGTGGTTAGTATACTAAAGTAGCAAGTAATAGTCTGCTATAGTTTAGCTTTATATGTTTTTGGGTAGGTACATAATAAAATCGTGAATTTTTTAAATTATTTATTGTTAGAAATAAAAACATTTTAACCTCAAATGAGCCTTCTTACTTTTTATGTGGAGAAGATAAAGGTCTTCACTGAAATATATTTCTTATGCAGTTTCATGCTCTCTAGATAATAACGCCATTCAGTCGCTCTTGAAGCATTCTTCCACGCATATAGTTCTTTATTAAGTTAAGCTTGCTACATGCTCGCTCACCTTTAGGCCAGTAGATATAGACAATCAATTAACATTAATTCCAAAAGTTTTCAAACTTCAATTGTATGTTAGTGCATAAATGAAAACAAACTATAAAATTTTGAAGAAGTCTGAGATGAACGGGACATTGTTTTAATTGCAAAAAACATTTTCCTGCTTTATTATGCCATTGAATATTGCAAAAGTTCTCCAAACTAGGCATACCTATAGTAATGTTTTACAACATGCATTAAGTTTGCAACCTTTTAAAAGTTACAAAACCTTGTTTTTGTCATTTGTTTAAGTTTTTCATTGTAGTTTGTTTAAAAAAATTACAAAAGTTCTGCAAATTGGATAAATGAAAGGAAAAAAAGTTTAAAATATTCACGTACATTTGCAACCATTTCTGTAAAACGCATAATTTATGTATAAAACTTTTTTATCGACGCTCCCATTTTCCATACACACAAGCATTGGAATAATAACAGAAGTTTTTTATTGTGGTTGCTAATAAAGAGGATATCGGTCTTAGTGGATATATAACTTTGCAACCTATTACGAAAAGCGGAACCTATTTATCCACCAATATATTTTTTTGCATTTTTACAACTTCTGAAATAATTGCAAAAGTTATGCAAATTGCAATTTAAATTACGACTAATATTTTACGTGACGCAAGAGATTTGCAACCGTCATTGTTCAACGGAACATTTTTTTTGTACAATTGATTTGTTTTTTTTCAATTTGGCCCTAAATTGTCAACATTGTGCATATAAGTTTAAGATATATCAGACCGACATATCTACAGTGGTCCAGTTAAATACGTGGTTATCCATCGCATATATCTGTTATATTTTGTACTGGTTGATTGAAATTGCATGCGAAGACTAATACGGTTACGTAGTTGACCACTGAAAAATTTTAAACTAATTATTGATTTCGGAAGCAATTACTGTTCTTTACTAAAAGAAGTATTTGTTCATGGTGCCTCCATAGCCCAAAGTCCTACAATATTCAGGATGTACAATATAATTAGGGATGAAACAAGGTTCATCATTTTTAAGCCGATGCTCAGTTAGCACAACTACATTTGGAAATTTTTTGTCATCGAGATATACTAAAAGTTCATCACATTTGCAACGTATGGACTGAATATTCAATAACAATAGAGACAGTTTTTGTTGGCAGATTGTGTTAGTTACCTTTGACGTGTGTTTTGGTCTCGTTTTTCGAAAAAAGAGTTCTCCATAGACCTTTCCGAACTTTGTTTAACACGATCCTCTTGCATTATATTGCTTGTGGGGCTATCTATTCTCTGAACTCTGCTTATGGTCTAGAGGACAATAGTACCCTTTGTTCGTGAGATAAATCTCAGTACATCTTCTAATATTCCAAGTTTCCTTCCTTTTTGTTTGTGGTCGATCATGATCTTCAAGGTTGAGCATGGATTGTGTTTTTCATAGGATCTTGCTCGTCACAATATTTTTTTTATATGTGCTTATCGCATTCTGTAATGAGTAACAGATTCGTAATTCCACTTAAGGGTAACAGTTGTCTTAGTGCTACGTGCAACGTTTTGTTATTGCTGATTTTACTAGTACTACACATAATTATGACATAGTAATCAGATCCATAGTCAATTGTGTCACTCTATATCGTACTAATTATTTCTGAGAGTTCTATTTTTGGTTTCAGAATTTCAGTAATATTATATTTGGCATTGTGAATGGATTTTCTTAAAACGTCAGCAAATCTTATAGCATTATAAGTATTTTGTCTCTAGCCATATATGCTTCCTCATCAATACTTCTAGGTTCAACACATGACCCAATTGTGATTCCTTCATGATATTTGAGATCATCATTTTTTCCAATTGAGTATTCATCTATGTTGGTTTTCAATCCATTATCTGTGTGATATTTCAGATTCCGCATCTCTGATGGTTTCTTCTTGCTTGTGTATCAGTTCATTCAGCTCGCTTTCAACTTCCTGCATCAGTAGATTTTCTTGTATTTTGTTTTCTATGAATCTTTCTTGACTTGTGTTTCATCTCTAAGTCTTCTATGGTCTGTTCTAGTAAACTGATATTTCCTGTTTCTTAGGATTCACACAACAGTTAATTTCATGGTCCTTAATTAAATTAAAATTGTCTTTATTTTTCATCACACATGCTTTATGAAAAATATTCAAACAGTTCTCCCAAATAAAATATGAGGGTATTGGTCTTGTTTTACAGCAGCCAAAATTCGTCATTCTATTTTATTATCTACTGGTTGGAATGTTCTAGTACGCCACTGGTGTTAGATATTGATCTAGGTATTTGTACTTGCGTTTTTTGTGGACGATAGTTTTTGTGTATCTCTGGTGAACAATTTCTACTGGGCTATGTTAATTTACGATTTATTAACATAACTTGATTGTTTTTATGTAGCGGAAGACTTTCTGAATACACTGATATAAATTTTCGAATTTATTTTCGATTTTTTCCGGCTATTATTCACACTTCATCTTCACACATTCAGCCCACACACACTGAGTAAAATTGATACTTTTCATCAGTCGATATTCTCGAAACCATTTTTTTAAATTAATCCCACAGTAGTACTGCATACACGAGTGTTTTTTTTTCAATTCCAAGATCCGTTCAGAGAGGCATTACATTAACTACATTTTTGTCGACGAAAATCTATTTCACGCTTCCACGATCATCAGGAAGACCGGAAGAAATGGAAAACACATTTTCAAGAAACAATCACACTTTGCAAAAATGGAAAAAGTTTAGAATCATTTGACAATGTTTCCCTTATTTTCAATATGAATATCCCGCAAGAAGTTATCTTGACGATGGAAGATAGTGACCAAAGTTTATCTTTCAGTCGCATCTGATTTTATAAACATCCTGTTCATATTTTCAACAAATCAATCTATTATACCCCATGACAGGTTTCAATGTCAAAAAACACTAATTTCAAAGTATCTCTCCAAAAGAAATGATTCTAACTTTTTCCATCTTTTCAAAGTGTGTTTCCCATTTCTTCCGGTCTTCCTGATGATCGTGGAAGCGTGAAATAGATTTTCGTTGACAAAAATGTATTTAAGACCTAGTGAATGCGATGTCTCTCTTGCGTTAATGTTACGAATGATTTCTGATGGGTACTCTCTTTTGGAAAACATTCTTCTTTGTCTCACTTATCTTTATGAGTTCTTCATTGAGACTGGAATGGAAAACCAAATAACTATCTGAATGAAAATGAAAATTTTCAATTTCAGATTTTTTCTTTTGAGTTAGGGTCTTTTCAGAATATCTATCAGATGTAGTTCAATGTCCAGCGTGGTTTTAACCGGGGAAGTAATTGTTTTCTGTTAGACATTCACAAAAAATAACTTCTTTTTTATCGTGGATTCAATTCACAAAAAATATTTTTATCAATATCCAATTGAGAATGTTTCCCTTTTCAACATGAATACGATGGAAGATAGTGACTAAAGTTTATCTTCCAGTCGCAGATGATTCCACATCTGATTTTATGAACATCCTGTACATATTTTCAACAAATGAAAACATTCTCATTCTCAAATGAATATTGAATAGGAGGACTTTTCTGAAAATTGAAGAATTTTCAACAAATTTGTGAGGAGAAAAAGCTGCACCAATGCAGATCCAGTCTTCCCTGGTTTTGAGAATTCAAGTTCGCGAAACCTTAACAGTGCATAGAGGAGTATGTTTTTCCTCATAGACAAATTCTGACTAATTGAATACTCATTTCATTTATGCGCATTAACTCATCAGCTATACTTAATTTGTTTGTCAATCTACATTTATTTAGATTTCCTAATCAATTTTAATGTTTCCAGATTGTAGAAGGTTGTTATTGCCTCCACAAAAAAAACACATCTTCTGAACAAAGTTTTGAGCAAATTCAACTTACTGTTTGCGTTAGGCTGTACACCCCAGTGAGAAGATTCCGTTGCAACTCCATACCACCGGCACTTTTTCCTTTGCGGAATGCCTTTCTGTGGGCTCTGCTTTCAGGGAAGTATTGCTTCGATTTTTTACCTCTTAAGTTCTGGTGGATGTGAGTCCGGTGTAGAACTCGTTGTGCCTTGGGTTTACCCATTAGGAATGGATAAGGAAGGTACTGACTGAAAAATGAAAGTAGTTTGTATAGGCCGATCAATCACTGGATTAGCGAAAAGTATTGTTCCGAGATAATATACAGTGCAAACGTTTCTATTGGAAACTTTAAATAATATATCATTCACGAAAAATGCCGAAAGATGTTCGAATGAAACGAAATTTGGGACCAACATACTTTTTATGAAGTTCAAAGATGAGCCAAATTGGTCTGGCAATTTCAAAACAGCGGCTGTTGAAAATTTTTCAATATTTCCTTTTTGCTACTAAATTGATGTCGTTTGATAGAACTTGCTGAGTTCCATAACTTTCATTCAAATTTTTTTTCCCAGGATGTACAGTCAAACAGAAAATCGCTGTAAATTACCATTTATATTTATCAATGAATCAATATTTTTTGCTCGCCCTGTATGCTCCTTTCATAAGCGGTTCTCGCGTTTCTGGTAATTGAATGCTATTTATTAATAGTTTAACTTCCCTCCCTTATTTAATTTTTATCTATATCTTCATGTATGCGTTTGTTTCACAAATGTATCACATTTATGCTCTACTGATATTCATATAAGTTCAACTGACCTGACCTGTTAATGTGTTTTAATACTATTTATTTTTTCATTTTACAATAACTCAATTATTTCATACATTTTATATGTTCTTTAGAAATATGACCTATCCCATCTACATAATGCAGCTCAAAGGATGAATAAATCTATCTATATATCTATCTATCTATAGGTTAGGAAAATTCGGAGGGTTCTTGAAAAAATAAACTTTTAAATGCTTAGAAATAAGTAATTCAGTAGAACATTTTAAATTTTTTTCAATCTAGAATAAGTTATCTTGTGTAATAAGTTCTTATCTCAATTATTGTAAAAAATTGCTTGTTAATTGTCAGAACTGACATTTTCTTTTTATTGTTTTTGATCGTGTACATCGTTTTCTTTTCAATTTGTTTATGATTTAATGATGATCTGCTATCAGTGCTTCCAACACCGCAAGAACTTTTGAGATGTTCAAATCCTCTCCTAGTTTAAAACGCTTCTATAAAACTTGGTATTCTATCGATTCAGTAACAGATACCTATCGGAACCCAGGATACGCACAAAAGCTGAGTTGTCAAAATGTTTATTTTATCATTTTTTGCTTTGAAAAATTCTGTTGAAAAGAACTTATTTGAACGTATGTTCCGGAATGGTTTGGAAGTTAAAATTGTGGGAAAATTCCTTCTATTTTATAGATCTATAAGTTTGCAAAATCTTATGACCGGGAGCAAGGGACTCAGGAAAGCAAACTCCCCTTCCTATGAAAATTGCTGAATATTTAAAATTATACGAAATTTAGTCAGTTATACCCGCCATTCATTTAGTAGAACTTTGTAGGGGGGTCGATATGGCTCTTCAGCCTCTCCGTACCTCGACCTATGAGATCTTTTCTACATTACCCTGCATCATTTCCAGACCAGGGACTCAGAGACTCCTTGCGAAGCGCATCAGTTTCCTGGAAGCTAAATTCCTGATGTCTGAGGGCGTTAATGAGATCTTCAGAGAACTTGAGCTTTTTGCAACAGCAGTAACGGCACAGTTCGCTGTCTGATTCATCAACATTTTTTTAGGTGATTCCTCAGAGGACAGTGTCCGGTGAGCAGTCCCGTTACAAGTTTCGAGTCTTTCTTGTCCAACTCGAGAAGCTGTTCACTTTTTTTCAGCGATGGCTCAGAAACCTTTTTGCTTGTCTTTGCTCTGGAACCTCATTCCACTGGGTATTAATTTGGCTAGCTTCCTTGATGAGGTCTTGGAAACGACCACAGAAAGGTTCTGGACCAGGAAATTGAATGTTTGTCGCTTCCTCGGCGAGGCTATCCGCTTCCTTATTGCCTTTGATTCCTTTATGACCTGGAACCCACATCAGAGAAACCTGATTGTTCGCAGCCAGTTGCCTTAGAGAGAGTTTGCAGTCCCAAGTCAGTCTTGACTCACAAGTGTTTGACTTAGGAGCTTTTGGTGCTACTTGGCTGTCTGATAGGAAGATCTTTGCGCCCCTGGAGCCCCTTTCAAGGCATTCTTACATATAATGTATTTCTGTTTAAAAAATTGTTAGGGCTTTGCTTTGGGGTTTTGAGAGCCTGAAACCTACTCCCACTCCAGCCCTTCAGTCCATTTTGGATTAATCAGTATACCATACTGATGCATTCCTTTCTAGTTGAGGCCCGTTCGTTGGGCATGCATAGTGGTTGTTTATAACCACTTCATAATTCACTTTAAAGTCGTGCCCAGCTGGCATAATATGTCCAAACGGATTTCCAGCTTCCGAATTTGATGCCTGGTGCAATCTGAAGGCACTCTTTGCCGCTTCCTCCATTACACACAAGTGCAGTCGGGCACGTGAATATTACCCTTGTGATTCCCAGACAGGCTAACCGCTGCACTTCCTGCAGCTTGATTTGTTTCGAGTATTGTGTTTTTGGCCACCAAACTAATCAGGCATAGGTGACCATGCATTTGATAATCCTTTGATATAACCAGCATATAATTTTAGGCTTCAAATTCCATATCTTGCCAAAAACTCTGCGGTGTGATAGCTGCGATCAACCAAGTTATTTTAACGTAACAATTTGTAATGCCCTTGACTGAAGTAACGCGTCACAAGAAGGTGAACGACTGTTTCACTTCGTCCGCTATTAAATTAGAAGTCAGGAATTCGGGATGAGTTCCGACAAATGAAATAAAAAACCTCGTAAAATATCACCACTCATCAAGATGCCTCATGAATATGTTACGTTGACAGCGACGACCTCAAAGTTAAAACAGACCGAAATCAATTACGACAGGACATTTATTCTCATTACTATTGAGCTCCACGCCGCGATAGATAATTAACGATTCTCCGACAGCCGGGAGGAAAATATTAACGAGCAAAGAATGCGATGGAGATATACCGCGGAGGCACTTAATGTCCGAAGTTATAATCTATTACTATGGGAACAACACCACGATATTCAGTACCGAAAAAGGGTCATTTTATATAAGAACAAAGTCAAAAGTCAAAAGCAATCAGACTCAGTTAAGATTGGAGTTCAGAGATAAGTTCAGTTCAGCAGACGCCTTCATAGTATGAAGAGCAACAGAGTAGAATCAAATTCCATCTAGTGAAGATGATAGCTATTCCTGATACAAAACAAGTGTAACTTCGTAAATTATTCATAAATTAGCCAGTTAATCAAAAGTATGCAAAAAACAGTGGAAATGTAAACAACAGAAATTATCTCAGTAATAACTCAACGAATAGAATTCAAATATTCCAAAGAAGCTAAATGATATATACGAACAAGTTAATGCGTAACAAAAATCAGTAATCCAAAATAAAAATCATGTAACCTTAAAACGTGGTGTGTTCTCCAGTCGAGGGTAAGAAAATAAAACTGTTTATTTGGCAGGGTATATATATGTACATTGTAATGAGGAACCATTCAATTAATTGATTTCATAGTAGAGTCAACTAATAATTCGACAAAAGTAGTAATATTAGAACTCGCAATGGTAACTGAATAACAGTTATTCTACTAGGCATACAATATTCTTGTCACATTAAAGTATATCTTATATATCAATTTCATTCTGACGTTCTATACATTTTCTCCGTAATTTATACATACCATGGGTATAAGTTGTTGTTATTATTCTTTAGAAAATACAATAATAAATAATAAAAATTTCTAAGTGTATTATTGTTTCTGAACTATCTGAGATTGGTAACTGTATCATTATATACTGAGTGTGATAGCTTCTCAAGCCGCTCTGGGACGTTGTCCAGTTATTGGTCAATAGACTAATAACGCCCAGTATAGTTAAGGCCTAGCTTAAACAAATAAATAAATAAATAAACCTTTGATTATCCTGTAAGACAATTAAAAGGTGAATTGTGTAGGACTAGTCATAAAAAGGCTTAAAAATAGAACTTAAAATAAATAGACAGTTAACTAAGAGTAATACATTCATTATTTTATTATACTATCATTTCCTGAGGGGAGTAATAATTATTTTCCAGAAGGAAGGACTTGAGTGTAATTTTGAAGCTGTGGATAGTACTTGAGTTTTTCACTTCAAGGAGAAGCAGTCATAACAGCGGCACGTCCAGGTTGCCGTTGAGGCCTTGAAAAGAATGTTGTTGATATGACTGTTAGTCTTTGGTCGATTATAACGCCCAGGTATTTGACTTCCTTGGAAAAAGTTAGCTGAGTTCCATTCAGGGTTGGGGCTTTCAGTTCGTACTTTCGCCGCCTTGTGAGTGGAACCAGCACTGTTTTGCTAGGATTTACATTTAGTCCCTCCTTTGCGCAACAGCTTCTGATTATATATATATATATATATATATATATATATATAGGGCTGTCTGCATGTCATTGGATATTATCCCCCTCATGTTTGCCTCTAATAATGTCGAGCAGGTTATCGGCGTAACCTTGAGTCGTGATTCCAGATTCATGTAGCTTTACTATCAGATTATCCATAGATAGAACCCCGCTTTGGAGACAACCTTTTTCCTCTGTCATTCCAACCGTTTCCTCTCCAAGGGCAGCTACAATGATTCAGATTTCCAGCATTGCATGTATCTATCTGAGCAATAAAGTGTTTATATTCCTTTCCTCTAGTGATCTGATGATGCCATGTGAGGTGTTATCGAAAGCACTCTAGATCTATGAATGCACATTTTTAGCTAGGGAAGGTGTTGATGTTTAGGATAAAGCGATATGGTGGCTGTAAATCCTCGACTGTAGCAGAAAGCTATGTCGAGGTTTCTATCGAAAATAAGATTGAGTTTGCTGAAGAATTTTTACATAGCGATGAACCATTTGTCAGTTATGTTTCAGATCATTCTGTTTCTCATTTCACATTCTCTGTGAATACAGTTGATATAAATGTTACCGATAATAAGATTACTTCTCCAATTCACATTAATAATTTTAATAACTGCACAAATGCTTGCAGTCGCGTTATCCGTACCAACTAGTGAACACAACCTACCGTACAAAAAACAAAAACAAAATATATGGTCTTCGAATGACTCATTCTCGAAAACAATGTGGCTTGTGATGGGTGAAAACCCAGTTGCAAGCTTTTGCTCCATCACAAATAACACTTTTCATCTTGACAATAAATTACGTGTAAACACTACGATGACAGGCGAATAGCGTATCACGTGTTCAGCACTTTGGTGTAGCCTTGCGTACTTCGCAGACTCTTCTGACTCTGCTTTTTATTCATTACT
The DNA here is from genome assembly GCA_018342105.1 of Gonioctena quinquepunctata. Lineage (NCBI taxonomy): Eukaryota > Metazoa > Arthropoda > Insecta > Coleoptera > Chrysomelidae > Gonioctena > Gonioctena quinquepunctata. The sequence continues at coordinate 57,623 of JAFIRS010004098.1, forward strand.
AGGGCAATTGCCTGAACCGTAGCTCAGTTTAATTTAAAGGTTATACAGGCCGAATCACAAAGCAACTGCAGTTTTCACGTTTGTAACAAAAATGATTAAACCGTTGAACTTTAAAAACACTCTGTTTATCAAAGGTGCAAATGCAGATAAATTGCATTCTGTGGACTAATTCGCCAGATTCCGCCACAGCGGCGCCAATTACAAAGGTGCTCCAACTCCATACTTTCATTTTTCTTTTTGTTTTTTGATATATAACTACCGCTCTTGTTTTATCAAATAACTCTTATCGCCAAATTCACTAACAAAATCGGTTGCTCCATGTTTCCGACAAATTCCCTGAATTCCTTTTGTATGATTCTAACCGATGGTTTGCTGCACCAAATGAGTAAATGCTTCCAAAAGTAACTTTGTTTTCTTCTGTTTCTGGGCCCAGTTTTCATAATCGTATACACTGTTGCGCAAAAAACAGTTTGACTAATCGCTTCAGACAGGTTTGGCCACCCTCGAATTCAAAATAGGCTTTTATGGACCACAGCGTGTCAGCTATCGCTCGGGCTATTAACACGCCTAGGTCCATAAAAGCAAATTACGCCCGAAATACATACAAAATTTTATGCACGACCGGTATATTCGATGTCATGTAGATATATACCTCTTTAAATCTAGAACATGATGAAAATACATCAAGGCTGCCGTGAGGATGTATATTCATATCATATCGGAAACAGAATAAATCAAGAAGTGATGGAATGGATGTTACCATGGCAACTCAGTCAATTTTTCGAAATATGATTATATAGGCTGTCAATTTTTGTGATCACAGATAATTTATTACTGATTTTGAAATGGATTCAAGCGACGAAGAAAGTGTGAATTGTACTCCACCAGAAATAAGTAAAGCAGCTGAGGATGCGACATTGAGTTTATTGTCAAGTAAATCCAAGGAAATATACGACAAGGTGTATGAAGAATTCGTGAGGTGGTGCAACGGGAAAAAATGTAAAAAATAAGAAATACACAGAAAATGTATTTCTTGTCTATTTTCTGGAAAAATCTAAATATTGTAAGCCTTCTACCATGTGGTCATATTATTCCATGCTGAAAGCTACTTTAAATGTATATGATAATATAGATATCAGTAGATACGCAAGATTGATAGCTTTTTTGAAACGAAAATTTGATGGTTATAAACCAAAGAAATCGAAGATTCTAAGCAGAGAAGAAATCGAGTTATTTTTGAGGGAAGCACCAGACGATTTGTATCTTATGATGGAAGTAAGTTCTAATTTCATGTTTTCTCAATGTTCAGTATGTTAATCTGAGAATTTATTGTAGGTAGCACTGATTTTTGGTATTTGTGGAGCATGTCGCCGCGAAGAATTGGCAAATATCACAGTGGACGACATTCAAGATTTCGAGACATTCTTACTCATAACTATACGAGAAACCAAAACGAAGATAGATCGAGTATTTACTGTAATCTATGAAGAACAGAAATCGCCAAGTTATTTGGATATTTACAGGAAATATTCTTCTATGCGAGATCAGAATGATCAAAAGCGGTTTTTTTTTATTATAAAAATGGCAAGTGTACGAGACAGGTTATCGGAAAAAATACATTCAGTCAAATATCATTCAGAATAGCCACTTACCTAGGTATTTCTAATGCGAAAGAATATACTGGTCACTGCTTCAGACGTTCCTCAGCAACTATGTTAGCAGATGCAGGCGAGGATATAATCAACATTAAAAGACATGCTGGTGGAAGTCGACGACTGTTGCGGAAGGTTATATTGAAAATTCAGTTGCAAATAAGCTGAAGATTGCTAAGAAAATTGTAGGAAATGATGAGCCTTCTACTAGCCATTGCAGACAATCCAAAAATATTGTTCACTACTCTGAAACACCAGATAATAACATGCATTCTCTTCAGACTCCTAGTAATGAGGAATCAGTTGAAATCAGTATCTATCTGCAACAACAGAAAACAAAAAATCCAAATATTTCCATAAATAACTGTTCTAATTGTATTGTCAATATTAAGTTATAATTCATTTTTTAAATTAAGTTATGTTCATTGTTTTCGTTATATTATTGTCAATAATGTTTTGGGTTTGATTATATGATCCATCGGAATATAGATTTCTATCGATATGAGATTGAAATTCACTTTAGCGCCTGTTCAACGATTGTATCGCCCGCCGGGCGATAAAGTAGTCCGTGGGCGCTAAAGTGCTACTTTACGCCCGCAAATCCGGGCGCTAAAGTGCTACTTTTCGCCCGGTCGTGCATAAATGTGTTTAATTGAAAATATTATGTTCATTACTTGATCCTGGGATAGGTTCGATTTTGCTACGGACGCAACATTTTCCTCTTCACACAGTCAAAGCTAAAAGTAAAGTGACCTCTTTTTGTTTTATTAAAACGCCCATCTTGAAAATACCAATTAATATGCTATGGACAAAATGAATCAAGTCAATGAGTTGTTACAGACCGAGGAAGAAGGCCAAGGTGGTCATACCTCAGTCTTTTGTGATGTGCATGGTGTCATTCACGTAGATTAACTTGAAAAGGGCAAAAGATCACCGGCGTATGTAATAAGGGGTTAAATTGATACGACGCCGATTTGAAGCAAAAGCGGCCGCATTGGGCAAAGATAAAAACTTTTTAACAAAAAATTAAACCGAGAAAAAAAGAAACTGAAAAGCCTAAAATAAACCTCCTTAGTCTTAATAATAACTGAGCTCCCAAACTAATGTGAGTAACTCATTTTTAGTCGTCGCCAAACAAACAATCAAGAAAAAACCTTAAATAAAAAAAAATCGTGTTACGCTTTACCTAATTTGCTATATTTTCAGACACACTCTTTTCAGGAGATAGGGAACAAAAATGGTAAATAAGGATTCTTCAGCAATACTGGTTTCTCATCTTTAAAAATCATTTGACAAATTTTTTACCCATATTTGTACCACGATATTTCAGCATTAGTTTTATCCTTTCCATACTTAAGTCGAGCTTTACCTAATATTATTTTAGGTAGCTTGGTTTATAATGAATCAATTGGGTAGTGACCCTGAACAACTCTTATTGTTGGTTCCTACCGTCAACTATTCAACCTATTCCATTAACTCACTTTTTGGTGACTCATATATGAATCATTCAGTTGAAGGAACACAAATATACAATGTTCTCATTGATGTCAGATTCGTTAAGCCATTACGGAAATAGATTTTGCTTATATAACGTGTTATTCTAGAAAAACAAATATTTGTTCCAATTGAACCGTAATTCGTTTATTGGATATTTACACGCAGAAACTTTTGGTTACTTGATTGCAACGATCAAAGATACAGTGAACACTTCCGGAAAAAAATGTAATATGATAAATGTATACTTATCCTCCTGACGTTCACTCATATGGACAACACATTTTTCGCAGAGGAAAATTAGTTATGTTCAAATTTCCCGCGTTATTCCATTAATTCAATTCAAGTGAAATAATTGTCTCACTAACAAATGATATATATATATATATATATATTGTGAAGTGGGGAATTGTTGTCCGTGAGAAATTATGAAAAAGGAAATTGTGGCATAATGGACATATTTAAATTAAAGAAAAAAAGCATCCTCCAGCGAGACTCGAACTCGCAACCCTAAGCTTGCCGGACTTTTGCTCTACCAATTGAGCTATGAAGGCTATGCGAAATCGACACACACTCGTGAATACTTTACTTCCTTCAATTTAATGCGATGTTGGGAAATGAAATAGAAAAATCAAACGTACTTATCAGTGGCCGTCGAGACCCGGTACCTATTCACCCAAACATCATCGTCGAAGTGACGATTTCAGTAGAAGATCAAGGAAGATGATCTCCAACCACTGATAAGATTTAGCCAAATATAAGTTGTGAAGTGGGGAATTGTTGTCCGTGAGAAATTATGAAAAGGAAATTGTGGCATAATGGACATATTTAAATTAAAGAAAAAAAGCATCCTCCAGCGAGACTCGAACTCATTATGCCACAATTTCCTTTTTCATATATATATATATATATATATCTATATATATATATATATATATATATATATATATATATATATATATATATATATCTATATATATATATATATAGAAGAATCCTTTTTAAATTCGGGTATGCAGTCAACAGGGGTATGGAAAAAAAGTGTACTCTTTTTTCTATTCAAGCTTTCGAGTCATTTATTGTCTCTTCATCAGGAACTCTACAATGAATTAAATTGAACATTATAAGATTTGAAAACCAAATAGGCATATGTGTACTTACAAAAGTGAGGTTGAAAATCCCTTTCACTTGCAGCAATTTATAAAATACCATGTCACAACAGACAACACTCTTGGTAAAGTCATATATAGTTAAAACTTTGATCAAAATTGATCAAGATTACTTAAACATAAGTGTATAAACATTTTAAAATTCCAAATGGGCTCTTATGGAGGTCATGTTGGATTCAACTTGAATATATATATATATATATATATATATATATATAAATTGGGATGGGGAACTTTCTCGAGTTTTGGATTCGTTATATATATAAGGGTGTCCGTTATTTACCAAGTTGTTTATCTCAACTACATATCACACTATTCATACTTAAAATTTCAGCTTTGCTAAAATGAGGTGGTTTGCCGGCTCTGGGACCTTGCTCTACAAGTTTTGATTAACATATACGGGGCTTTCCATGATGAGCGTTAATTAGACGTTTCTGGCAAACCAGACAACGGATCAACCTGAAAATTTCACAGTATGCATAAATTAATATGATCTACACGCCTAGATGCAGCGTTGCAGCTTCCACTATAAAGTAGCGGATACTTTGATTTTTCAAATGGAACACCCTGTATATAATATCATATTATGATTTCTTATCATTTTGCCAACAACTTCATGTACTATTACCCTATACCGTTACTATTACCCTATACCCTGTTACCGTTTAGAAGATATAAATTAATTTCGATTTTTTTTTTACCAAAAATGTACTTTTATAAACGCTGATAATCTTGAACTCTCTGGAACTAAGATGATCAAATTTGAAATGGAGTGGAGTGATACCATGAGGATCTTCACTTCGAGTCATATTTTTATTTGCCTCGTACAGGGTCTTTAAAAAATGCAGATACGTTGTTCACATGAAAAAATGAGTGGAAGTCATTTTTTTTCCAATAGAACACCCTGTATATTTCTACATTTTTGAGCTCTACATCCAATTTTAGATTGACTTTATTCAGATAATCCTATTTCGATTTCGAACCGTTTTCGAGATAAACTGTTTCAAACAGAAACTGACGTAGTTTCCTTGTATTCATCACTTATTTTTGAAATTTAACAGATTCCGTTCGATGTTCCTTCATCAGTCACAGATAATACAATGGATAAATAATTATTAAAATACTTTTCAACCATCAAATGAAACTTCTCTTCAACCAATAGTTTTATTAACGCTGACACACGAAATTAAAATAATTTCATGAATTAGTAAGTTAATTCAATTGTCAGTGTATTTCAGAATATGGCCGAACACATCTCCACCTCTACTTAAACAAACATGTAATCTCTTCAAAAGATTTTCATGTGTAGCGCTTCTGATTGAGTCTGGAGTTAAACTATTGAAAGCAGTTCTAACTCTCGATTTCATATCTTCCATCGTTGTTACTGGGTTGGAGTGAACTATATTTTTAATGAAACCCCACACAAAATAATCTAATGGATTGCCATCTGGTGTTCTAGGAGGCCAACGGAAAGGTCCATTATTACCAATCCATCTGTCTTCGAAGATTTCAGTTAAAGCTTCGCTTACAGAACGAGAATTATGGGGTGGAGCACCATCTATTTTTTTTTAAATTTATTGTGTAAACTACAGAATTATAATTCCAATGATCGATTACAAACATTCATAATTCCCTTATATTGTAGACATCACCCTAATAATTCATAACTTATAACTATACTAACAAATAATAAGTTTAATAATTATAATAACGACCACAACAGTAATAATAACAATAAATCGATGAATGAATTTCATTACTTACTTTAGCATTATTTATACAACCTATGGTAGTACGAAAATAGTAGTGTTTTGTACCTACCGTGTGTATCCTCGAATATATCATATTCCAGTTTATTTATTATCTGACATATTCTACAGACTGGTACATTCATACCCAGATTGGTCTTCGGTCTTGGTATCGTGAGGAGTGGAATATTTCTATCGTTATATTGTGGGGTTGGTTTATATATTTTATTCAATATTAAGGGACATATTGCTGTTCCATGTATGAGTTTATGGATGAAAATTGCCGACGATATTTCTCTTCTCTCTTCCAACTTTATGGATTGAAATTCCGTTAATAATTTTATGTAAGGAATGTTGAAAATGTATTCTCCGTGTTTTTTGTAATACAAATTTGGTACCTTACACGTTCTCTTCCTGGCCTATTATTTAAAATCATTTGAATTCCATTTCTCAGTAAATCTTCATATTTTGTTGCATTCTGATTATCATCATAAAACTCGATATAAAAAATTTACCCATTCTTTATGGCACAAAATACATTAAATTGCCATCTTTCTTGAAAACCCCTTTGGCGAACGACATGGGGATTTTCTGGCGCCCAATAATGACTGTTGTGTCTATTGAAAACTCTATTTTTTGTAAACTTGGTCTTATCTGTCCATATGATATTGTCAAGGAAATATTCATCCTCTTGAGTCTTGACAAGTAGCCATTCAAAGAATTCCACTCTACGAGGCAAACCTCCCTTTCAGCCTCGTGTAGAGAAGCATTTGGAAATGCATGAAAAAATCCCAAAACTGTTATGCCATTGTCATCATCACCCACTTCAGGCTTACTACGATTGATTTTTGGACGAAAGGTTCCATTCAACCTACAGTTTTTTAGTAGTCGATCCATCACATTATTATTCGGCTTCGGAAGTTGTGGATATCTTTCATGAAATACTCGGCATGTTCTACTTGCAATTCTATTGCACCATAAATTATTAATAAATTCAAGAAATCTTCATTACTGTAACCTAATCTTGACATTTTTCTATTATAATTGGTATCACAATCAGTCAAAACCACCAACGAAAGTGACGTTTCAAAATTGGATCATTCATTTTTCCAAAGCACACTATTAAAAAATATTAATTTACAATGTTGTACGGTAGAGACACTCAAAACCTCAATGTATACAAATTGTAACTTTTTCTAAGGTACATATCAATTTCGAATTGAGTAATTTGGGACCGTTGAAAAATTAAATCGAAAAGAAATATTACTTAGTATAAAAGAGATGTTAAATTTAAAAAATAAGTGATGAATACAAGGAAACCACGTCATTTTCTGGTTGAAACAGTTTATCTCGAAAACGGTTCGAAATCGAAATAGGATTATCTGAACAAAGTCAATCTAAAATTGGATGTAGAGCTAAAAAATGTGGGAATATACAGGGTGTTCCATTCGAAAAAATTGACTTCCACTCATTTTTTCATGTGAACAAATTATCTGCATTTTTTAAAGACCCTGTATGAGGCAAATAAAAATATGACTCGAAGTGAAGATCCTCATGGTATCACTCCACTTCATTTAGAATTTGATCGTCTTAGTACCAGAGAGTTCAAGATTATCAGTGTTTATAAAAGTACATGTTTGATAAAAAAAAAATCGAAATTTATGGAGTATGGGTATGGAGAAACGGTACATGAAGTTGTTGACAAAGTGATAAGAAATCATTATATACAGGGTGTTCTATTTGAAAAATCAAAGTAGCCGCTACTTCATAGTCTAAAATATTTTATGCGTGTAGATCATATTAATTTATGCATACTGTGAAATTTTCAAGTTGATCCGTTGTCTGGTTCGCCAGAAACGTCTAATTAACGCTCATCGTGAAAAGCCCTGTATACCCAGAAATTTCAGTGGAAAAAATATTTGTTCCATTCTGATCGAATTGCAAGATATTCGGGCTATGTTGAGAAGTAAAACGTATATTTTCGCTTTTGGAAACATCAACAAAATCAAGCAATTTTGCTCACACCAATTTATATGTTGAAACATCCAATTATTTGTTTAGTGAACAAAACTGATGAACAAATGAGGTATCGTCGGCAAATGTAGTATTGATGTGTTGGGGCATACCATTAACGAACAATAAAAACATTAATGGTCCCAATACTGAGCCCTGCAGAACACATATGTCCTACTTTCACGAACATTTGTCTATGTTGAAGAAATTCATACACCCGATTAAAAAAAACTCATCTATGTCCCAACATCCACAACTTACTTTCAATGAAGTCCAAGATAATGGAGTCAAAAGCGCACGACAAATAAAAAAGGAGCCTGCAACATGTTTACCGCATTCGGAGAGTATTTCAAATTTAGAGAAAGAATTATAGAGAATTCTTCAATAACTTTCGAAAATACATTCAAAATAAAAATCGGTCTATAATTATCTATGTTCTTGGAGTCATTTTTTTATGTGCAGGAATGACGGTTGCCAATTTCAAAATGGAGGTAAATTTAAGATATTAAGTTAGTTATCGAAAAATTAATCAAGTAGGTATGCCAGATGTTCAGCTATCGAAGTAGAAACAGATTTCAGAAGTTTTGTTGATGTTAATGACTTCCTCAGGGTTTACCGGGTTGAAGAAAAACGAGTTTTCAACCATAGAAGAAACGGTACAAGTTTTCGACGCGTAAATTACTTTATCTGATGGCATGTCATAATGACAACGTGATGTCACTCAATTTTGATGACATAAGGAAGCTCATTATGGTACTTAGTGAGATCAAAAAAGTTTATTCAAAATCCATAACTATGTACAAAACTATTTATTATAAATGGTAAAAGAGCAATTACTACAATTTGCAATATTAATTCCAATGGATTCTAGAGTTTTTACATCATTAGTTTCTTGATTTTCTTAGTAGAACACCATTCTTCGTACCGATTAAACGCTATTTCATATACACTCCGTGATTTTTCCGGGAGTCCACGATATTTCGCGTCATTTCTTCCAAATCAGAAGGTAAACTACCAGTTTCAGAATCACTCATTAGTTTTTAAATTATATTCTATTCTACGTGACAATTGTGTTTGACAGCAGATAAATAAATATTGCCGTTACAACCTGGCAAGGAAATGGCAAAGCACAGCTCACTAACCTACTAATATTTGAAACTACACATATACTTACTCCTTTAAAAATAGTTGTCATTGTGACATGTCGAAAATCCAGTTTTTAATTTTTCTAAAATGTATTCATATAAATGCCATCAGATAAAATTTTGTATGTAATACGAATCATAAACAATCATTATGGCACACGTCGTGTTATCGGACTCGGCTACGGCTCGCCCAATAACATTCATGACTTGTACCATAATGATCGTCTTTATGATCCTTATTACATAAATAACTATTATGGACTTTCTGTGGTAATGTTAGCGAAGTAATTAATCTCCAAAACAATTCACCACATCCGCTGGAACTGTATATGTTCTACTTTCAATATAGAAATGTATATTTTTATGTTTTCCAATTCCACCAAGATCTTGATTAACTGTACAGTTTTTTGGTTGTTATGAGACTGGCTTACTAGTTTTTCATTAAAATTTTATTTGGCCTCGGTGATCATTTTATTATAGTTATGTTTAGCATGTATATAATTTTCTCTACAGTCATCGTTTCCAACATTTTGACACAACTTGAATAAGTTTTTAACTTTATCTGCTACCTACTCAAATTTGCCATTTTTATAGGAAGTATTTTTGGTGGGAATTTCCTCACGAACAACTCATGTATGACGGGAACTGATTATTTAGACATGATTCACTGTAATCAGCTCGAAAGTGGGTCTGTTTTGATTTAATTTTAGCATTTTATCGGCATTTAACGGTAGTTCAAAAATAATCGGAAAAGGTGGTGAAATACGATTCTTGAATGCTTCCAGAGTGCAGTGACTTGCAGAATGCTAAATTTTCAGAATCACCGTTGAACACAATAATATAAGTTCGGTTCAGGGCCGTTTCCAACGAAGTTGTGGAATATTAGCAAGTTCACAATCAACCATTCAAAATTCGATTAGGACTGTACTGTTATTGAACAATATTTATACATGGTGGCCTATATAAAAGGTTTAACCCGAATTAACTGGAAAACCGCTGACATTCATAAAAAAGGCCGAATAGGTGAATTTTGTGTTTAAGGGGGACATAATTCTAGTGCAAATTCGTCAATGCTTATTCATTTCCTTGACTGGAATGGTCATTATAGGGAATTGGGGTTCAGTCATACATCATTTCATAGGGTTTGGCATCTTCTCCACAACGGTACCATTTTTATTTTTCTGTAGATTCCTTCACTCACTTCGACATTATGCTTACTCCAATCGGCATATTTTTGTATCCTAAGCAATGTTCACAATAAGATAAAGTCTGCCACTGTTAATATCTGCATTCCGCTAACTCAGTAACTTCTTGAGCAATCGAACGGAAACTTTGAAATAATGCACTAAACATTGAGAACCTTCTCCACCAAGTCATGCTAGTTCATAAGAGGCAATATGGTAGAACTTATTTTTGCATTTCAAAAATTTCTTCCACATAAAATTGTAGAACTTAGCTTTTTTTGTCGGGCTCTTTCTGTAGTAACTCACGCTTTGTGTTTTTAGCATCTTCCGTTGAATATATCCTAAAATAATTTGGCAGTGTTGTTTTGTTTTCTAATATTGAATGCATAGTCCTTCAGAAATGTCTGCCAGTTTTGTTGTTGGTGTATTGTCTCCCAATTTGTAGCTCCTTTCATCGCAACATGATTAAAATTGTTTCCAAAATGGCATGATGCTCATCATAGTATTTATTCTTACATGCACTTTCGTTGATTTTCTTACCGAGTTCATCGAATGACTAAACCGTTTTGAATTCATTTTTAACTTTTCAGGCTAATTGCTGAAATACGTCAAATTAAAAATATACGTTGTCAGACAATAAAAACAAAATATCTCAAAGAATTCCCGCGGCAATTTTCTGGGCAGAAAATTCCAAATATTCGAATGTTTCGATTGACCAAAACATACATGAATTATTTTATGTCATAACTACATGACAGTGTACTTTATACCCGCACGGTCCATAAAGCGCACTTTATGGTCCGCGCGGGCATAAAGACACAAAATTCATTCTTTTATTAAATTATTAATAATCTTTATTAATGAAATTACAAAATATGAAATTGAAGTATTATGTAAATATCTACAGAACAGTATTTATTTTCGGGAGAAGTTTGCCTCGTCCGTGAAGAGTACATATCTTAAAAATTGAGGATTTCCAGCCAATTTTCTCAAAAACCACTGACACATAGTAATGCGTTGAAGAAAGTCTCGTGGCAAAAGATATTGTACCCTTTGAATATAGTATGGATAAAATTGTTGATCGTGGATAATTCTCCAAACGTGGACTGAATAGAATTGAGAGCTTCAGCAATTATTCTTGTACTTAGAAAAAATCGAATTAAACGGTTTTCTTCACATAAAGGATTCAATATAAAATTGAACCAGAAAATGGTAGATCTCAGGTGAAAAACAACTACTTTCCTGGCAAATACCACGCAGAACGTTGAATGATATTCACCTGAAAATCCATGCATACTTCCATATAATATCAATGGACATTGAATGCAAATGTTTCTTTCTGATAAGCTCGATTATGTTTAATTTATGTCATGTTCACCTAACAATCCGCATACCGGTTGAATATCATTCAACGTTCTGCGTGGTATTTGCCAGGAAAGTAGTTGTTTTTCACCTGAGATCTACCATTTTCTGGTTCAATTTTATATTGAATCCTTTATGTGAAGAAAACCGTTTAATTCGGTTTTTTCTATTCATTCCACTTCACATGGCACTTATATCTTTCACTATATGCTAGACGGGCTTGCCACTCCTACTGAAAAGGAATCTTTTATTTAGGAACCTATCGAGGTGGGAGATTTTCGGAGTGTTTCTTTCTGTCACTAGATACCGCCAGTTAAAGTTTATCTTTTCCGGCGTACCTATAGGTGTTACAAGCTCGATGATGGTTTGTTTACGTTGTGTCTCACTTCAGCCAGAGTTCTTTGGACCTTTGGCTGGTTGACTACTCCGTACTGATGAGGGCCAAGAAGCCTGAAACCGGTATGCGGATTGTTAGGTGAATACGACATAAATTAAACATAATCGAGCTTATCAGAAAGAAACATTTGCATTCAATGTCCATTGATATTATATGGAAGTATGCATGGATTTTCAGGTGAATATCATTCAACGTTCTGCGTGGTATTTGCCAGGAAAGTAGTTGTTTTTCATCTGAGATCTACCATTTTCTGGTTCAATTTTATATTGAATCCTTTATGTGAAGAAAACCGTTTAATTCGATTTTTTCTATTCATTCCACTTCACATGGCACTTATATCATTCTTGTACTTGTTTCTGGATTCTCCTCGAGAGCGTTCAAAATAGCTTCTTCCAATTCTGGGGTTCGGACTGCACTTGGTCTTCCAATAATATCAGCTGCCCTCTTAAAGCTACCTGTTTCTGCCAAACGACGGTGGAGACTGGTAAATGTTGGAGCTGAAGGCAGCACTCGATTAGGAAATCGCTCCTGGTAAATACGTCTTGCTTCGCGCACATTGCCATCCGCGAGGCCATAAACGAAATGCATATCGGCTAAATGAGCATTAATGTTTGAATAATCCATTTTTTCAAAATTAGTGTTTCAAAACTTACAGAAATATGAAATTTATAACTTAAAATTTAGGTATGTAAATTTGATTTTACTCAATATTACTTAACTGTTGACAATATTAGTTAACGTTAAAGCTAGAAAAGTCCACTTGGAACCAAAACTGTCCATCAGTTCTAGCCGATCCTAGGTACATGATGGTGCGTTTTTATAAACCTATCTTCCTCAATATTCTAGGTTGTGTTCCTTTTTCACGTCCAAAGGTGATATTTTTCTTGTTCAAAAGAATATTTTGATCACGCATAAAACCAACTTTAGGTAGAACAAAACCCGGCCTTATCAATCGAAAAAGATAAAAAAGCAAAAAAACTTAATCTCTACAAGATCCTCAATCACCAAAAAACCACAACACGAATTCATTCGATACAATCCATTCGTTTGGGTATGACCTGCAATGAAATTATAATCACAAATTCCATCCGTACTTCTCTTCTCGACAAATTTCATGAATTTTTCAATGAAAAATCTAATTCTGATAATTTAATTAACATCATTATTCAAATTACACTTGGGGTGAGTAGAAAAATTGTCACTTTTGAGATATTTCTGACATATGTTTTGGGCTCTCTAGTATTTCACAAACTTTTGAATTTCACAATTTTATCCGGTAAAAATTTTATTTATACAATTTTAATAATCTATTCATGTATATGTTGTTGATGTCTGTAACTCTAAGATTTTATATTTACACATACATTTTATTATAGCCCTGAAAAAGGCGAAAATTTCGAACAAAAAAAAGGTTATGTTTAATACTGAAATATGTCATAATAAATTACTGACCAATGGACAGTGATTCAGGTAGAATGTGATTCAATACACAAAACACAATCGTCAACTTGTAAAAAAATATACAGTAGAACCAAAAGTTAATACTTTTTGAGCTAAAAAAAAATTTATACTTTCTTCGAAAACAATGGCACATGGAAAACCACTCTTTCGCTTGCTTGCATTCTACTGAGTAAACATTGTCTTGGTACAGTTCTGTTACGTAGATAGCAGCATTTGTCAAGAAACTGAAGGTTGATCCAAGGTACACTATGATCAAGGTACAACAGGGGGATATGAAAGGAGCCTCCCCGTAGAATGTGTTGAATATACTTTCGATCGTCCCCTGGGCAACAGCTTCGGCTGGCTGATCCTTTCACTCCAGAAGCATCAAAGAACCGAAGAAGCGAAACAAGACGATTAGTCTCCTTCCGCTTTACATTGGAAAATGCCACAAATACCACAAAGGACCTTCTCAGGCCCAAAGATGACTATTATCTCTGTAAACATCGAGGATATATCCGCATGAAAGGAAGAGCTACTGCAAGACCTATGCCAACAATACAACTGTGATGTCCTATGCATCCAGGAGACCCACAGAGATGGTAACCAAAAGAAACCCAAATTCAAGGAATGCCGCTTGCTGCCGGAAGGCCTCATAGACAATACGGAAGCGCAATCTTCATTAGGCCCGACATGCTCGACCAGTCCACTAATGTAGCTGAGGGAAATGAAATCGAGATATTAACAGTAGAACTGAACAACTGCACCATCACCTCTGTGTTGAAGCCACCACACACTGAAATAAGGGCCAACAACTTCTGCCCACTCGACGCAGATGAGACACACTTCGTGGTCGGAGATTTCAACAGCCACAGCAGCCTATGAGGATACCATGACGACGACAGAAATGGGGAAGCAGTGGTCCATTGGGCAGATGCAAGCAAACTAACCCTCCTGCACGATAATAAGCTGCCGGCCTCCTTCAATAGTGCCAGATGGCGGAGAGGATTCAACCCAGATCTGATGTTTGTGAGCGATCGGATAAACCTTCGATGCGTCAAGGGAGTATGCCCATCCATACCAAACACACAACACCGGCCAATAATGTGTCAAGTCATGGCCGTATCTCGACCCCATAACATCCCATTTAGACGCAGATATAACTTCCAAAAAGCCAACTGGACCAAATTTTAGAAACTGTAGGATTGTGCAGTAGATACACTTGCGCCCCTCTCGAGCTCCTATGATAGCTTTGAGGATACCGTAAAGAAATGTTCATGACTATCCATCCCTAGAGGCTGCAACACTAATTATATCCAAGGCCTAACAAGAGCGTCGAAAGTCCAATTACAAAACTGCTTAACCCTTTTCGAAGCCAACCCCCTGCGGCAAACAACTAATCACCTATATAGCCGAGGCCAAGAGGGAGATCTGGACCAAAGTGATGCCCATGCCAACGTAACTGCAGATCAAATAGCCGCTCAGCTCGTGAAAAATGGCAAACCAGACCAAATGCCCCCCAAGAAAACAACCAGTATTAACCGAATAGAGGGTGACGAAACGACCAAACTGTCCACCCCTTTTACCATGGAAGAGCTGAGCTCCGCCATGAAGAATTGCAAACCACGGAAGGCCGCTGGACCAGATAACATCCTGACTGAGCAGATCAAGCATTTCGGACCGAAAGCAAAACGGTGGCTACTGGGCATGTACAATGCCTGCCTATAACAATGCAAGCTTCCTTACATTTGGCGAAAAGCCAAGATCATAGCTATCCTCAAACCAGGCAAAGAAGCCCAAAGAGCTTCCGCCCGATCTCGCTACTATGCCACAGGTATAAAATCTTTGAAAGATTAATATACAACCGACTTTTACCGACCGTAGATCCAATCCTTATACCTCAACAGGCTGGATTTCGCCCCGGAAAGAGTTGTACGGCACAGGTGCTCAACCTAACTCAGCACATTGGAGACGGTTTCCAAGGGGGATATATAACGGGTGCCATTTCCATCGACCTCACGGTGGCATATGAGACCATCAACCTCCGACTCCTGACGCAGAAGATATATCATACAACCAAAGACATCAACCTTACAAACATTATCAGAAACCTGCTCCAAAACCGGAGGTTCCTGGTGGAGTTCCAGGGAAAGCGTAGTAGGTGGGGGAACCAGAGAAATGGCCTGCCACAGGGAAGCGTGCTGGCACCACTACTCTTTAACATATATACCAACGACCAACCCCTCCCTGAAGGAACAAAGAGCAATATACATATATATATATATATATATATATATATATATGTATATATGCAGACGATAGGGAAAACATTCGAAGAGGTGGAACAACGACTGAGCGCGACCCTAGTAGAGTTGGATTCGTACTCCGAATCCAACAGAAAAGCAGGTATGTGCTTTCCACCTTAAGAACAAACAGGCCGACAGAAAACTACAGATCGAATGGAAGGGAGTACCATTGGAGCACTGCCCACTAAATACCTGGGCGTGACACTGGACAGGACATTAACATGCAAGCGCCACTGCCTTAACACCAAACTTAAAGTTAGCGGAAGAAACAATATAGTCCGCAAACTGACAAGCTCTAATTGGGGAGCCCAACCAAAGGTTCTCAAAACCTCGCCCTTTGTCACTCCGCCGGCGAGTATGCATGCCCGGATTAGTATAACTCAGCGCACGCAAAACAAGTTGATGTCGCCTTTAACGAAAAAAGCAGAATCATCACCGGATGCTTGAAGCCAACACAACTGAATGAGATCCACCACCTAGCTGGCATCGCTCCTTCTGCCATCCGTAGGGAAGCAGCTGCACTCAAAGAACGATCCAAAGCAGCAGTATCTGAACGCCAACCCCTCTACGGTCTCCAACCAGCCCATCAGCGACTAAAATCGAGGCGAAGCTTCCTGAGATCGACAGAAGATTACGAGGAACCTAAAACCAGAGTGGACTTTTGGGGGAAGACCTCAAACCAACATTGGATGGAGCCGAATGAAGAACTGGCACCAGGAGGCGGCGAAAACTGGGAAATTTGGAAGGCGCTGAACAGACCCTAAATAAGTGGGGCTACCCTGTGGACTCCAATCTCTGCAACTGTGGAGAACTGCAAACCACGTAACATATGTACACTTGCCCGCTGTGCCCCGCTAGATGTACCATAGAGGACCTTATAGCAGCGAAGCCGAACGCAATTGACGTCGCCCGCTTCTGAGCAAAAAATGTTTAGCTCTAGCATATTTTTTTTTTATATATATTGACTTACGATGCTTCTGAATAAATAATAGATAAATAAAGATACAACAGTCTCTAACCATGCACCTTTCTTCAACCTATATTGAACGTTTTACATTTTAGGAGACATGTACAAACAGATACCGGGGTGAAACCAATAGAGAGAGACAGATAATATACTTCGTGCACGACCGGGCGTAAAGTAGCACTTTAGCGCCCGGATTGGCGAGCGTAAAGTAGCACTTTAGCGCCCGCGGACTACTTTATCGCCCGGCGGGCGATAAAATCGTCGAACAGGCGCTAAAGTGAATTTCAATTTCATATCGATAGAAATCTATATTCCGATGGATCATATAATCAAACCCAAAACATTATTAACAATAATATAACGAAAACAATGAACATAAATAAATTTAAAAAATGAATTATAACTCAATATTGACAATACAATTAGAACAGTTATTTATGGAAATATTTGGATTTGTTTTTTTCTGTTGTTGCAGATAGTTACTGATTTCAACTGATTCCTCATTACTAGAAGTCTGAAGAGACTGCATGTTATTATCTGGTGTTTCAGAGTAGTGAGCAATATTTTCAGATTGTCTGCAATGGCTAGTAGAAGTAGAAGGCTCATCATTTTCTACAATTTTCTTAGCAATCTTCAGCTTATTTGCAACTGAATTTTCAATATAACCTTCCGCAACAGTCGTCGACTTCCACCCAGCATGTCTTTTGATGTTAATTATATCCTTGCCTGCATCTGCTAACATAGTTGCTGAGGAACGTCTGAAGCAGTGACCAGTATATTCTTTCGCATTAGAAATACCCAGGTAAGTGGCTATTCTGAATGGTATTTGACCGAATGTATTTTTTCCGATAACCTGTCTCGTACACTTGCCATTATTATAATATAAGAAAAACCTCTTTTGATCATTCTGATCTCGCAAGGAAGAATATTTTTTGTAAATATCCAAATAACTTGGCGATTTCTGTTCTTTATCGATTACAGTAAATACTCGATATATCTTCGTTTTGGTTTCTCGTATAGTTATGAGTAAGAATGTCTCGAAATATTGAATGTCGTCCACTGTGATATTTGCCAATTCTTCGCGGCGACATGCTCCACAAATACCAAAAATCAGTGCTACCTACAATAAATTCTCAGATTAACATTCTGAACATTGAGAAAACATGAAATTAGAACTTACTTTCATCATAAGATACAAATCGTCTGGTGCTTCGCTCAAAAATAACTCGATTTCTTCTCTGCTTAGAATCCTCGATTTCTTTGGTTTATAACCATCAAATTTTTGTTTCAAAAAAGCTATCAATCTTGCGTATCTACTGATATCTATATTATCATGTACATTTAAAGCAGCTTTCAGCATGGAATAATATGACCACATGGTAGAGGGCTTACAATATATAGATTTTTTCAGAAAATAGGCAAGAAGTCTCTGTGTATTTCTTATTTTTTACATTTTTCCCGTTGCACCACCTCACGAATTCTTCATACACCTTGTCGTATATTTTCTTGGATTTACTTGGCAATAAACTCAATTTCGCATCCTCAGATGCTTTACTTATTTCTGGTGGAGTACAATTCACACTTTCTTCGTCCCTTGAATCCATTTCAAAATCAGTAATAAATTATCTGTGATCACAAAAATTACCAAATAAAAAACATGGTAACATTCATTCCATCACTTCTTGATTTATTCTGTTTCCGATATGATATGAATATACATCCTCACGGCAGCCTTGATGTATTTTCATCATGTTCTAGATATAAAGAGGTATCTATCTACATGACATCAAATATACCGGTCGTGCATAAAATTTTGTATGTATTTCGGGCGTAATTTTCTTTTATGGACCTAGGCGTGTTAATAGCCCTCGCTATCGCTCGGGCTATTACTTACACGCTGCGGTCCATAAAAGCCTATTTTACGCCCTTGATACATAAATAACTATTATTGTCATAAGAGTAATCTTGTGGAAAGAGTTTCACTTTATCTATAACGCAGTTTATTTGTAAAAACAAAACGCATTTAAAATAATCAGTTTCAACTTAATACATAAAGTGAGTTTGTATATATAAAAACATATAAGTCGTACAAAATACTGGTGAAAACAAGTTTGTCTTAACCCATAAAGTAAATTCATATAAATATAAAAACAAAAATAAATAAAATATATGTCACATTGAAATATGCCCCAAATAAAATTTCAAATAACTTTGTTTATTGGTTTTTCAAAAATTATCATCATAAAATTCTTTTATATTATATTATGGTCTATCACTTAAAAAACATTTCACAGCCTTCCTGAAGCATTGTAAAGATTTTATTTCTATTACATTCTTTGGCAAATGGTTGAACATTTTACAACCATTCAAGACAATTGAATCCTTTATGACTGATGTCATTGGCATTGGCAACTTAATGTTGTTGGATTGCCTTGTCACATAATGGGTTGGTGAGGATTGAAATTTGTTCAAATATTATTTGATTAAACACATTGTTTCCACTATAAAGATAGAAATCACTGTTAGAATTCCATGGGTGGTAAAGAGTATCTACGTTTTGATTTGCACATATATCTTACGGCTCGTTTTTGCAAAATTAAAATATTTTGCAGTATATAACCACTACATACGCCCCAAAATGAAATTCCATATCTTAGGTGAGATTCCACCAGATAAAAATAAAAAGTTTTAGCTGCTGTTAAACCAAGTTCATTTGCCACTACTCTGACTGCATAACAACCACAAGACACTTTGTTACACAAAGCAAGAACATGTTTTTAAAATTTTAATTTTTTATCGATATGTACTCCTAAAAATTTTAAGCTACTTTCGTTCTCAAAGATGTCATTTCCTATGGGTATATTGTCAAGTTCACATCTGAAAGTTACCATATTAGTTTTCGAAATATTTAGAGAAAGACGATTTGAATCACACCAACTCTTTACTCTCTTCAAATCATTGGATATGATTTTAGTTGAATCATTTGCATTGTCCGATTGCCAAAAAAAGGTAGTATCGTCTGCAAATTGTGTGAATTTTCCTGCGATATTTATACTTAATGGAAAGGGGGAGTTGTATGCACTTTTAGATTTGGTTTCAATAAATATAGAATATAAAATACCTATATTTATTGGTTGAGGGGGAAGCCTTTGGTTATACGCATAAAAAAAATTTTTTAGCCCAAAGGTTCCCGCCCAACCAATGAATTAGGTTTTCTTATTCTTTTTTTAAACCATACTTGTCAAATCGTTGACGTAGATGAGGAACAATGTTGGCCCTAGTATTGAACCTTGAGGCACACCAATATGTATTTTCCCAATTTCTGAGCGATGGTTTGTTTTCACCATCTGACTACGACTTGACAAATATGAGCTGAACCAGCTCAGTATCACTTCTCTGAAGCCGTAGTAAGGAAGTTTCCGCAACAGTATTTCGTGATCCACACAGTCGAAAGCCTTCGAAAAATTGCAAAACACTGCAGCAGCAACTTTGCCCCTATTGATTCCAGTATAAACTTTTTCCATGAGTGAGAAAATTGCATCATTAGTGCCTTTGTCACTTTGGAAGCCAAACTGTTCTTTATTAACGATTTTATATTTCGTCAGAAATGCAGTTATCCTCATCTTGACTAGTCAATATAATTCCGTTTTTTACTTCCTCGGTACGGAACCATGTGAAATGTCAATGTCAAATTCGAATAAAAATTCGCTCCCCCCTTTTCATTCGAAAATGAGATAATTTTGTGTTACAAGTAACTTACTCCGTTTTTCTACTGTAGTTTCCATAACCTCCGAATGCACTGAAATCCCCCTAAGCCAATCGCAACGATCAATCACACGCACGATTTTCACCAAGACCGTCGATCACTGTCCAAAACCAAAACACCAGTTTACCGGAATCAGAGTCGAAGAGGAAAATCGATCTTTATCCGTCTCACCTAGACCTGCCACTAGATTCAAAATGTGCCTAATTTTATTTTTACAACTTGATAAATAGGGATATGGAATGAGCGCGAGTTGTAGATAAACGTGGATCGGTTCGGACGATGACAAAAATAAAATCATTGGAGAAATCTTTATTGCAAATTTTTTTCAGCGATGATTGTTTACTAGAGATATTTTGGGTCAATCCGAGTTGGACTCGTAGGAGTGTTACCAATTTTTGTAATGTTATGCGCATTTGGATCTTTCTAGTATCAACACACGCGCACGCTATTGTTGAAGGGACAGCGATTATACCTCCGATAAAGTTCAGTCTGGTAATGTACAAAAAAAATATACAATCACGACAAGTCAACGACAATCTACAGGGTGTCCCTGAACTTTCTCTTTTCCTCTCGGGAATGTATATATGGGGTCAAAATATCACCAGTACTCCATATAACTATTGTTCCTAAAAGCCTTCGTTACCAAGTTACGGGCCCTCTAAGTTACAAAATGAAAAATGTTTTTCTTTGATAACTTTCAAAGTGAATATTCAAAATCATCTAAATTTTGGTGATTGACTAAACAAATGAATTCCTTCGATGAGCTTTCATGCAGGAGTTAGTTGTTTTGCTACAAAGTCAGGAATGGACTACCCCGATGATCCACACCCCAAAACTTTGAAATAACTGGGATTTTTCAATATGTTTTAACAAAACAAGGTGACCTGGACAATTTCCTGAATAAAAGTACTTGTGTGGAAAATCGATTTTTGATAAAAATGCATTTTTGTTCGACGACTTCCAACCTGAGATGTCTACCATTATTCGAAAAGATCAATTTGTAATGAAAATAGAAATGATAGGTACAATGTACATAACGAATTTTTATCATGCAAACACGTTTACCTTACAAAACTCATGGTGTAAATAATCAATCACAAGCCTCAAGAGCAAACAGAAAGGCAAAATCCGCTACAAAAACTGCTCGATATGACCCCCGTCTCTCTCAATACATTTTCTTAGCCGGCGCAAACACCCCTCTGCACTTGAAATAGCATGCCAGGGACGTTTCGTATGGCTTCACAATGTAATGTAATTCTATTCAACAAGGCATCTCTGCTGTGAATAGGTGTAGCGTGAACGAGGCTTTTTAGATGCTCCGACAGAAAGAAATCCAATGGATTTAAATCCGGAGACCGCGGTGGCCATGAATATGGCCCACCTCTACCAATCCATCTATTGGGGAAAATCTGGTTCAGATGGTCCCGCACAATCAAACTAAAATGAGGAGGAGCGCCATCATGCATAAGCCACATATCTCTTCGGGTTTGCAATGGAACATGTTCCAAAAGTCCAATCAAATCGTTCTGAATGAACTCCACATAACGTTCTCCATTCAATCGGTCATGTAGAACGAATGGTCCTATAAGATGGTTTCCTATGATACCAGCCCAAACATTGACGTAGAATTTCCGTTGGTGTTTGGTTTGCAATATCCCATGGGGATTTTCTTCGGCCCATATGTGGAGATTATTTATTTTATTTATTTATTTATTTTACATCCAGCAGGTTGAACCCATTTACAGAAAGTACATAATTTATACTAATGGTAAGTTAGTTAATTAATTAGGTAAAGTCACATGTAAGTGCTTTATAAATTGATTGATGTTCAAGAAAAATATGTCTACATTACATAAATCATTAGCTTGTCTACACATTGTGTTAATGGGAGAGTGAAAGTGGTGAAAAGAGTTTGGTACATTTGAGTGAAATGTCAAATTAGATCTAGACGTTAAGCGTGGTACATTGAAATTAATGAATGACAATAGAGTATTGGAGTCAATAAGGTTGTGAATTATTTTATAAATGAATGTGAGGTCACTAATTATGAGAGTTGATTACTCCATCTCTGCTGAAACCTGCTTCATCAGTGAATAAAACTCGAGTAATAAAAGTAATATCCTCTCTTTGCTTATCCAGGAACCAATTGGCATATTCCAGTCGTGCTGGAAAATCTTCAGGTGTCATGGCATGTACCTTCTGGATGTGATATGGGTGGAGCAGTTGTTCCCTAATTATTCTATGAATAGTGGACTTGGATGTATGGAACTGTTCTGAAAGGTTTCTGATGCTCATTGAAGGATCATCAGCGACAGCTTCCAAAATATTTTCCTCCAATACAACGGTACGCACAGCCCTAGGAGCGCCCTCACCTCGTTTTGGCAAAACTGAACCTACAATAATATCGAAATAAAACAACAGGCTCCAATTAATTATCCATTAGGCATACCTGTCTCCCTCAAGCTGCGATCGACACGCTCGAACGTTTCTCTTGCCGGTAACGTTCGATTGGAAAAATGCTCGGCATACAGACGACGGGCTTCTGCAGCATTACCAAATGCTCGTTCATACAATGCATGCATATCTGCATATTCGTTGAATGTAAACTGTTCGGCCATATCGAAACACTTCAAACTGTCCTATTAGAATATTGACAATACAATGACAACGCACCACTCAACAAAACAAAATCGCATTCCAGTTGTCATTTTTCATCCACACTGATTTTATTTCTTTCTACGAGGTGTTTTTGTCAACATTTGTGGAAGAAATGGAATATAAATTTATTCACCGGATATTTTCAACTATTCATGTGCAGCCGTTTTTTTAATTTATTCGTTTGCTTTTTATTAGTTATGTCTTCCGATGTGCGTTTTTTCAGCTAAATTTATCTTTGGGTTAAAGATTTTCTCCCATGAAATTATACTTATCAGTGAAACTCCTCAACATTTCTGTTCCTGACTTTGTAGCAAAACAACTGACTCCTGCATGGAAGCTCATCGAAGAAATTCATTTGTTTAGTCAATCACCAAAATTTAGATGATTTTGAATATTCACTTTGAAAGTTATCAAAGAAAAACCTTTTTCATTTTGTAACTTTGAAGGCCCGTAACTTGGCTTTTAGGAACAAGGTATATGAAGTACTGGTGATATTTTGACCCCATCTATACATTCCCGAAAGGAAAGGGACATCCTGTATAATTTGTAAAACCAGAATTGAGAAGGTTACCGACCCCTCTTTTAGAACGGAATGTTTGAAACAGCTGAAACTCATACTTGTTTTGAATTCCTACCCTTAATGAATATCATTTTGTTCAGTACTCCCTATATACCGGGTGCTTCTCCAAGGTGGCTCACCCCTATTACTTTTTTATTATTGAAGATAGAAAAACGAAATTTGGGGGTTGTGTATTATAGTTCAATTTAAATTTTTTGACATATTTACTTGCTTTGCCGTACTTCCGGTTTGACCGGAAATGACCCCAACTTTCGATTTTTAAATGGGATATCCTATATATTTTTACCAAATCCAACAACACCTCCCTTGTCAATATTTGACGAATGAAGTCATTTTTATTCCAATTTTTATTTTTCGATCTAGAATGCCATGTATCGTGTAAATCGCTTGATCAAGTAACATGGGAAAAATACGACTTTTAGGCTCATGACTTAACAGTCGTTTTGAGAATTATTTAAAAGTCGCAAATGAGTCCATTAAGGTTCTAAATTTTCAAAATGATCTCCTTGATCACGGCAAAGTTAAACTTTTTCAATTATTGCGCGCACCACATTGATTCGCTGTTCCGCAGTGGTGTTCTGGAATGCCACCCTTACTTTATACTCCAGTTCTTCACGAGAAGCTGATGCTGTGTTATACACCTGATTTTTTGTTCCCCAAAGAAAAAAATCTAGCGGAGTAAGATCTGGTGATCTAGAATATGAAAAAGAAATAATACATTATAAAAAAATATGACAACTTAAGAATGTACCTCGCAGGCCACTGAATAGGTCCATAAGTGCCAATCCACTTTTCTGGGAAGGTGTCATTCGGTTGTTCTCTTACGACATGATAATTGTGAGGTGGCGCTCCATCTTGTTGAAAATAGATATCAACTTGGTTAGCCAGTAGCAAATCTTCAATGAAATCCTTAATTTGATTGCTAAGGAACTGTAAGTTGTCCGTCGAAAATTATTGCCCCCGAAAGTTTTCCTCCGATAATACCCATCCAGCAATTGAAACCAAATCGCACTTGAAAATTTCCTTCTTGCATCAGATGTACATTTCTTTGAGACCAGTACCTTTTATTATTTCGATTGAACAGACCCAAGTTGGAGAATCGAGTTTCATCTGAATAAATAATTTTAAATGGAAAACGTACATCTCATCTGTATTTAGTCAATCTGTTGCAATAAGTTAATCTTTGGTTGTGGTCGTTATCGTAAAGATGTTGGTGTAGTTGGTACTTGAATGATCGATAATTATATTTGTGAATAATTCTCCAAACGGACGAATAACTTATATCTCACTCAGAAACAATTTGGCAAATTGACGCCGTACAATTCACTTCAACATAGGCCAACACGTTTACTTCTTTTTCTTCACTGACGATGAAGTTATTGACATTTTCTTCTGGTTCATTTCGCATTTTCCTCCAGTTTTGGAAAATAATGCCGAGTGAGATGGCAACGATTAGGGAATCTCTGAGCATAAATTCAAGCTGCGTCAGTTGCATTCTTTTTTGCAACATGTCAATGTTCTCGTTTCTAGTATAATTTTCCATATCAAATTATAAACCAAGCAACAAATAAATTTTTAAAAGTGACAGCATATTCATTAACCTATTTGTTTAGGTAATCCTAGCAACAGCTTCAATTGTTTGTCACGAATAACTAGAATAACAGGACGTAGTGCATAAGTACACCGAATATGTATTATTTGTTTCCAGTTTTGAAAAATAATGCCGAGTGGGATGGCGACGATTAGGGAATCTATGAGCATAAATTCGAGCTGCATCAGTTGCATTCTTTTTTGCTTCTCCGTAAATTAGCAACATGTCAATTTTCTCGTTTCTAGTATAATTTTCCATATCAAATTATAAACTACGCAACAAATAAATTTTTAAAAGTGACAGCATATTAATTAGCCTATTTGTTTAAGTAGTCTAGCAGCAGCCTCGATTGTTTGATAAGTATACCGAATACGTATTATTTGTTATTATGATCGCTTCTTGCAATTATTCAGAAAAATAGTGAAAAATAGTGAAAATAAAGTGAAAGTGTGTGGTATCAAATTATTCGTAAGAAAATGATCTCTGACAAAAAGCCGACGAGCCTTTCCTTTACTTTACGATCTGCAGATCGTAAAGGAAACAACACAACCACTACTTTATTATGGATATAAAACGAAAAACCATAGCAAACCAAGAAGGTCCAAACGAATACTATGTTTGAAGAGTTGTAATGTTTTTAATCCTGAATGAAGACCAGGATCTACCCGTCGAAACGTAGAAACTGAATTACAGATGTTATACTAGAACAAAGTTGTAATTAATTTATGAAAGTCAGATCCACGAACCTAAAACCCAAGAAAAACAAGCCAAATATATATATATATATATATATATATATATATATATATAGTTTTATATTTATATAGTTATATCTTCTCGACTGTAAATATCTATAAATTAGAAATTATTTCAGTCAGGAATGACCAATTCAAAATAACTACTCCGTTTCTAAGCCGATCTTTCGAAAATGTTTATTTTCTTTCCCAAGGCGATCTATATAATTAGTTATTATAAATAAATCCCAAAATACTCACTTAACATGACATCAAAATGAAATTGTTATGAAGAAGAACATAAAGTGACTTTTTGACGGGAAAAATCAAAATGACAGTTGGCTGGCTTATTCTTAAGATGTCTAAAAACATGGTGTATTCACTTATACCTGTAAAATATTGGGACAAACTGGGGGACACCAGCCCACTTGATAAAGGGAGTTATCTAGAGTTTCAGATGGCGCCGACGTCGTTTCTTGTCATAATTCAGTAAACTGCATTTACATACCACACAGGGTGTTTTTGTGATTTGTGTCTCTGATTCGACCTGTGATTGTGCTTTTGTCGTTTTTAAGGTTATGTCAATTCGTTGTGAAATATTTTGAGGTTGATCGATCGATGTAACATATTTTAGAACAAACTATTCCATGTACTTATGTCAGTGTTATTATATATTGTCAGTATTATATATATAATAACCCTGAGTGTTATATAGAATTTTCGAGAGGGTTCCGAAATAATTCTAATTATGAACCGTACCAATTTATTTTGTATGGTTAATTTTCTATTGATACAGCTCCACCGAGTTGGTACTTATGTATTTCTGTCCCTGTTTGCTCGTGATAAAAATCTTATGATGGAGCGGATAATGATTTTATGAAGTGCTGTAAATTACATACAATTACTTAATTGAGCTTTCAAACCAATAAAAGTACAGGAGATGCAATCTCTTTCGCTTTCTGAAAAATCTATATTCTAGTCTGAAGGAAGTGTTTTGCGACATATCTAAAGCTTTTGATTGATACGTAAGCTTCATCTCTACAGCTTCAGAGGACGAAGCTTCAATTGGTTCAAATCCTATCTGAGTGAAAGAACCTCTCAGCTTTTTGACAAATTAAGAGGTGTTCACTATTTTGGCAGAGAACACGACTATCTTATCGCAAGAACTCAAATTACCTTCATATAGCGGAGTAAAAATAGCTTAAAATCATGCATTATTTTGGAATCCTGGAGGACTCCATGGATTTTCCTAAAACCATCTGATATTACTTGGAATTGCTTGAGAAAAAAGTTTGACTTTAAAAAAAAATTTTTGGAAAATTTTCCCAAATTGATGCTATAGGGGTTTTTGAGTCCTGAAAAAGTTGTAAAGGTAGATTTCATGAATGATAATTTACAGCTACCTATTTGTTATGTATGTGTACATCTAAAAGAAAAAAAAATCGGGTAAAATTTGTGAGATAGTGAAGCTCTATCAAACGACTTATAGTTTGCAGATATTGGGTTTTTCAACAGCTGCCATTTTGAGACTATTGGACCATTTTCGAAATTAGCCGAGGTATTCATGAGAAGTATTTTTGTTTCATTCGTTTGAAAAATGTGGCCTCCACTCAACAAATTTCGTTATATCCCATATATAAAAGTTTCAATATCACATTTTAATCTAGCATTTTTGAAGCATGGCCTCAAAATTCAAATTTGTAATTTTTTGAAATTATTCAATATTTTGAGCTCTGTATTTTTCGAAATAAATTTTTTTTTATTGTCCTTTTTTTATTTTTCATGTTGAGAGTAATCTGTGAACATTTCAGATGTTTATCTTGAAAATAAAAAAAATTTGACTTTAGACAGGATCATGCTATAACGTAATATCATTTACGTACTATTCCTATACATATTTTTTTCACTTTTATCAACATGACTTCTCGTTAGCTGCATTTTTCTTCTTTCAGTAAAATTTTTGTTATCTTAATTTAATCAATTAGATAAAAAGTTATAACAAATTTAGTGTAAAGCGCTCGTGGCTGTGTGCTCCTCCAGCGCTGCACTTCAGAGTCGCTGCCTCACATTTTTTTCTGCAGCTTACAGTTTTTATTTTAAAGAAAAATTTTATCTACCTTTTTGATGTAAATTTTTCCATTTTTGCGAGTGGCACCATTATTTATTCATTTTTTTAATATTCAATATACAATGTAATTTGGCAACTTATTTGTTGAATAATTGATTAAGCACATACTTTACGGTTGGTAACTTTTTATATGTTGTTTTTTACATCATCACTGATGTACAGTAAAAATTTCCCG
Source organism: Gonioctena quinquepunctata (assembly GCA_018342105.1). Lineage (NCBI taxonomy): Eukaryota > Metazoa > Arthropoda > Insecta > Coleoptera > Chrysomelidae > Gonioctena > Gonioctena quinquepunctata. The sequence continues at coordinate 86,132 of JAFIRS010004098.1, forward strand.
CAATCCCCTAACTTTCTGAAGCTAAAATCTAATATTATTCCACTACTAGTAAAATGACTCGTATATGTATAAATTAATTTGAATCTTCTCTGAACCTTTGCCCATTGGAATAATTTTTCAACTTGTAATTGTAATGTATCTAGTAACTAGCAAGTCAAATAATTTTATTATTACTTTTATATTTATTTTTTATATTATATATATATTTTGTATAAAATGTTTCCCATGAGATGACAGTCTTCTGACTTAAAGTATTGGGAAATTCTAAATATAGTGGATATTTTCTTCCAAAGAGCTATGGGACCCTCTGGGACGGTTCGGAATTCACTAGCCAAAATCAATATATCTTCATAGAATGAAAAGTCCACGCTTACTTTTGAAATTCATGTGTTTATTAAAAAGTGATAATCATCCTAATCATAGTCATTAGCCTTATCGATCTTGGGAGTGGGCCTTGTTCTTCCGAACAACTGCTTGGTTTAGATCGCCCTCCTCCGATTATCTCATGCGGGTGTTACTGAAAAATGAAAGAAAAGCATTTAGATTATTTTTTCTCCCCTCATCTTTGTTAGTAGGGCTCACCTTTTCCGGCGAAGTCATTCTAAGATAGCTGGAAGCAGCCTAGACTGTCGCACACCAGGATTAATCGATTTCTCAACTTCATCAACAGAATTTATGATATCTACAATGAACTCTCTGAATTTGTTCATGTCAGAAGGTTGTTAGAGAGGTAATAGTCCGGCAGAGATGGGCAGTGAATGGCTTGGTAATAGTTTGTATCGGAAAGTTTAATGGAACAATGTCATCGGGGACATTTTCCAATCCCCTCTATTCTCAAGTTAATTCATCATCTAGAGACATCAGTCCACTATCCTACCTTTTCTCATTCCTTCGTGGAAGTTTCCATGATCCGAAAAAGGCCATTTGAGAAGAAATCACTTTGAAAAAATCGCCAGGTGGACCTCAAGAAAAATCTGATTTTTGACAGACAGATGTAAACATTGTAGTAAGTTTCGAGGATTTCATCTCATTTTCGCTTTTCGCGTCAACTGTTCTGAGCGGGATCTTGTTCGTATACTATAATCTTTGTCAACGATCAATTTTTTGCATAAAGCAATGTTGACAGAAAAAGAAAATTTCAAAGGTTTGAAGTTTGTCATTTTGCGTGACACAAACAACAAACATTCCTTAACCGCGCCATCTACTAATGAAGTTCTAAGCAGAATTTAACGTTTTTCATTTGTTGTCCCCCAAAAATTCTAAACAAAATCGAATCAGTGAATACACCAGGGTTTTTAGACATCTTACTTATTCTATAGTAGATTGAAGTTTTTGGGGCTGTGTGCACGTAATGAAATAGCAGAAGTAAAAGAATTTTGTATTTCGTGGAAAAATATTTTTATTTTTAAAATCGTAGCAGAGCGCTTTTGACTATATAATAGTAATCGTCAGTACTTACCTGCAAGTAAGTAATACCTAGATGAAATTTTATATAAAATATTTTGACATTTATAATGATAAAGATTTTCAGGTTACTTACTCGTCAGGTTTACAAGAAGTCCATCAAAACTGTTTCTAGTTTGTATGAAATAGGTAAAAACCTTAAATACATATAACATGTTGAAACATTCCTTAAAAAACACACATGTGTTATAAATTGATGTAATCCATTATTTTAAAATTATATTCCACATGGTTTCATGGAAGTCAATGTTGAAGTGATGAAGGAAATAGGAAATGGATGTTGACATTGACAAGAGTGACACATGGCTTAGAACAGAAGGTGGCAAACGCAGATGGCGTTCTATTCCATTTTGGAGTGAAGAAGAGTGACACTAGAGGGAAAAAAGTGTTCTCAGAGTGGAAGTGGGCTGGGATCAAAATGATGGAGGGGTACTGAAGTGAATCATAGAGAGAGAGCTGATTAAATGACATTGAAATTATCAAATTTATTTTTGCAGACGTAGTGAAGGGAATAAGATCTATTTATTGACTTGTGAATAGACAGTCATGTTTTTAAATCTTTGTTAATGTAAAGATCTTCTGAAGTCTAACTCAGTGTTGTTCTGGTGTCTGATTTCATGTAGAATTTTTGAATTTCTATTCGGGCTAAAATTGTGTTTATTGAATCTGAGATGATGAACAAAAGCTGATTTTCTATTTTCGTTAAGGTGTTCGGTTGTTCGAACTTATAGACCTTTGGAAGTTCGAATAACCGAACACCTTAACGAAAATAAAAAATCAGCTTATGGTCATCGTCTCAGATTTAATAAACACAATTTTAGCCCGAATAGAAATTCAAAAATTCTACATGAAATCAGACAAAAAAAACAACACGAAGTTAGACTTCATGGAAGATCTTTACATTAACAAAGAATTGAAAACCAATGACCTTTGTCTGAATTCACAAGTCAATTTAAATAGATCTTTTATTCCACTTCAGAGACGTCTGCAATACATAAATAAAATAATTTCAATGTCATTTAATCAAGCTCTTCTTTCTCTATGATGATTCACTTCAGAAACACTCCAGCATTTTGTTCCTAGCCAACTTCCACTCTGAGAACACTTTTTTCATTCTAGAGTCACTCTTTTTCACTCTAAAATGGAATAGAACGCCATCTGCGTTTGCCACCTTCTGGCTAATATGTTTCTACGGTTCTAAGCCATGTGTCATTCTTGTCAATGTCAACATCCATATCCTTCGTCACTTCAACATTGACTTCCATGAAACCATGTGGAATATAATTTTAAAATAATTGATTACATCAATTTATAACACATGAGTGTTTTTTAAGAAATGTTTCAACATGTTATATGTACTTAAGGTTTTTACCTATTTTATACAAACTGGAAACAGTTTTGATGGACTTCTTGTAAACCTGACGAGTAAGTAACCTGAAAATCTTTATCATTCAAAATGTCAAAATATTTTATGTAAAATTTCATCTAGGTATTACTTATTGCAGGTAAGCACTGAAGATTGCTATTATATAGCGAAAACGCTAAAATTCTTTCTCCTGCTATTCTATAGTATACTGCTCATTGCGGAAGTGTCGACTTTGCCGACCAAAACCCAATCCTTATATCGATCGAATTGAAATTTGGTATAAAAATAAATTGCCCACTCTTCAAACAGTGTTTCCCAAGTTATCAACGAATCTACTATAATAATAAAATAATCTGTAACTCTCAACGATCTGATCATCAAAAACTTATCAGCTGATGAATATTACTCTTGGGTGGAAAACAGCTGAGTATCAGACCCTAACAGTATATATATTGTGAATTCGATTTCAATTATCAATTTGTAACGAAGCATTTTTTCCAAGCTCCGTTACTAAGAACGTCTAACCAAAAGTTTGAAGAACTTTGGTACGTCCCTGCCTATTTGGGGTTTAATATTAAGTATGGTCTTGCAACAAAGCGCCCTTTTGGAAAATAAGTGTAAATATACAAAGCTACTGGAACGATCACAAAACCGAGCAAAAGAAAGTGCTGATGCCTTTTTACGGTGCGTACAAAAAGACCAAAAGACTTTTCTGACTGTTTTTACTATGATGGTAGAAAAAGGTAAATTCATATTAGTAGAAACGTAGTGTGCTTTTTCATAGGGGGGCCAAAAGATAAGCTGCTTTTTGGTCCAGTTCTTATGTCAATCAGACAAAAAGAGCGTCTTTCTTCATACGGTTTTTGTCCTATATTTCTTTTAAAACCGGTTGATATAAAAGCCGAGAACAAGCCCTTTTGGCTTCCGTACCGAGAAGTGTTTTTTTATTCTATGGAAAGAGTGATTGAAATCGTTCTGCGAGTCGTGACCGTCAAAGAAAATAGTTTTCCGTAAAACATACGCATTCATGCAAAAGCGTTGTTTAAGTAGTGAGGTAACCGTAAGTGAAACATTGCGTATGAACCTTTGATAACCTATTGATTTGTTTGTGTCAATAAGACCCCGTTATAATCATAGTTCCCTGTTGTGCATATTTTTACCCAATGTGTTTGATAGCCGTTTGAGTGTATCAGGTTAGCGAAACGCCTGATTGATTTTATTTTGTTCAGTGTAAATAATTCATTGAGAAAACGATTCAGCTGTGGAAATCATTTAATCGCACAGGAATAAAATATTTCAGTCCCGTGACTTTCGCGATAAATGAAGTTATGTGTTAAGTTGTTATTACAAATTGATTTATGTCGTGGGGTATTTTTGTTTAACAAATAATATATATTAATAATTCCTATCACTATGATATTTACCATTTTGCATATATTTCCCTGCTGTGGAGTTTCAATATCTTCTAGCAAGAGATCGGTGAACCACACGATCTCACAGCGCCCCGAGTTACGTTCTTGGGTGTTGTCGGGGGTTAACAATATGTCAGATTTTCTAGCTGCTCAAGTCATGATGCATGGCGCGCTTATAAATTAAATCACAAGTTATAATGTTTTTGTTTTCCTCCAGATACTTGCTGCGAAACTTTTTTTTTTATCTCAAAATAACAATAAGAGTAATATACACATATTATGACTTTTTAATTCAGAATAAAGTTCCTGAAAATGGTTTTATGAGATAGTTGAATTTTCAAAGTAATTATTAGGAGTAGTTCGTGAAGTTTTCATGTTAAAGTTGAAGTGGGTGAATTTAATTCCCACGAAACCACCAGAAAATTCATTTTCTGAAATTAGATTGTGAAAATAGGAAAATCGGTCTCAGGGGTGACAATGTAAGATATAGCGAGCATCTCGCAAAGAGATTGTGTCATTATATTATGTTAGTTGTGTTCTAGTTTATGTTTATTGTTGGAACTTACAAACTGATGAATTTACGTTCATTGTTCAATTTAGAGAATAAAATATATTGTTGAAGTTTTCATCACCTTCATAAATTCAAATTGTGAAAATTGAATGAGTTGAATTATAAATAAAATTGTTATATTGTGGTTAAACTTGGAAACTTCTATGGAAAGTACCTTTCCGTTTTCAAGCCTATAAACTATAAAATCAGAACAGTGTTTAAGTTAGGATGAAGACAGGTCTGTCTGAGTCCATTCCCAAGGGCTGTAATTAAAGCCTACAGACCTTTGGAGATTTCAATTAAGTCAAATGACCAGACTCCTAGACATATCCTTATCTCCATTTGTTGCTACCCCTGGTAAGTGGAGTAAAACACTATTGAATCTGGCGCCCGAGGGAAAAGTTGAGTTCAAGGATAATTTGAATAAGTGTCGTGGCGTCATAAATAAACTATCGATTCTGATGATAATAGTTATTATTCCCGACCCTAGAAAAACGCTTTACAAATTTCGAAATGTTTAGAAAAACAATTACGTCTAGGTATATGAAAAGTATAAATAAATAAAACGTTCAGAGAGATATTCTGGAAATACCTGGTACCTTATTTTTGAAACTGATGACATTGATCTTAAAGTGGACATACTCAATAACAATATTACTGATCTTATCATTATTCATGCTCCCAAAAAAACTTTCCACCTAGAAACAAAAAACATGCACCTTGGATCACTGATACTGTTCTGGATTCGCAATACTTTATAATTTTTCAGTTCTGTTATTTCATGTGAATATATTGTATAACTAACATTATAATTAATTAAGTTTGTTCATTCATAGATTTATCCATTTCCTTTGACTCCGCCACTGGCGGATTCAGCCTTGCTATTATACCTACTTATTTCAGTTTATTTTTTTATTTTTTTTTTCTTGTTGATAACTTTTTACGCTCTCTGCGAGAACCAGTATTGTGTTTCGAATCTTCATTATTTCGATATATACTTATCGAACGCATTTTTTGCAGTTGATAGTTACCGCCGTTGTACAACTTTGTGTTATGCTCTACGCATTATTTCGCGCTTTCCGCATTAGTGACAATAGAAGTTTTATGTATCTTTCAGGAGAGGAAGTTCCTGGGGGACCCCGAAGCAGTGACGCGACCAGATGAAAACTGGTAAGTCTTGAAGGTGTGTTCCATTCTCTCGTAACTTACAGTCCACTATTCTCTCGAACAAAAGAGTTATCGTTTATGCTAATACGCAACAGATACCATCAAAACCATGCGAGAAATTGAAATAAAGCCCTTCTTATATTTTCAAAAAATGGCAACTGCCACACCACTGGGCTTATTATAAACAAATGAGAAATCATACAACGAATGCAATGAGATCTAAAAAAAACATATTTGTATTCAATGTTCAGCAATTGTACAGCCAATGAAAAATGACATGAACTCAGAAAATTGAATGTAAAAATATTAAACTATTAAATTCATTAGAGAACATTAGAACATATTTTATAGAGTCTACGAAAAATTGCATGTCAAAAAACAGTGAACTGAACAATCATTATAACCACAATATCAAAATTATAATTGAAAGCAATTTTGCTTTCAAACAAATCTCCGAAGAAACTGTTATGATATAATAGTGAATATAAAATCGCAAACAATTGGTAATTCTGATATAAATATAACAATTATTCAACTTTGTTGTTCTCGTATAATACACAAATACGCAATTTTTTGACAATCAGTATCCTACCACCCGAACAATCGCTATTCAGAAAAGGGTTCAGTTGTGCAACTCTTTCAACACATCTGAGAATCGAATGAGTATTTTAATTCTACTAGACTATTCGAAAGCATTTGATTCAATAGATAGATATATCTTTATTGTCTAAAATGCGATACATTTTGTCGACAAAGCGTGTCATGTGTATATACACAAAAGTATAATAAATTGTACGATATCTACAAAAGTACAAGTAAAATGAATACATAATAAAACAACATGAAAAAATAATAAAACAACATGAAGAAAGAAAAAATGCACAAATATGTTTGCAACAACAAAACACTTTTTAAAATTTCTAAAATTTCTTGATATAAAACGAAACACATAGAATGACTAGAAATTATATACAAAATACTCTTCCAAACTGTAGAAGCACTTTTCCATTACAAGGTTCCTTGCCGATTTTCTAAATTGTTTCTGTTCATTAATTGCTGTTATATGTTTTGGTAAATGATTATATATCTGTTTACCTCTGTCGATCAGATATACTATTATCAATCTTATACTACTTCGAATTCAGTCAGCACGCTTCATATCTGCACAATAGAACTCAAATAGTAAAAATTAATCATGAGAAATCCACTCCCGTGGTACTGGCTTGTGGAGTACCTCAGGGGAGTATTCTTGGCCTTCTCTTATTAGCATTGTATACTTCGAATTTCATTATCGTTCTGGAACACTGTAATTATCACTTTGACGCTGATGATACACAATTACATTTCTCATTCGAAGTCTCATATAGCGTAGATTGTATTAATCTCAATCAAGAAATATCAAGCGATCGTACTCTGAAAATGAACCCCAAACAATCCGTGGCTATGATATTTGGTAAACAAAATATCTCAAACTTACCGAATAATCAAGTCTCCTTGAAAATAGACACATCTATGCGTTTCGAAGATCATATTACGAATAAATTGAGGAATCACTACTCTCTTCTCTTAAGCTGATTTACGCAAATACAGCTCCTGTCAGTGGAGGTAAAAGAAATGCTCTGTGATTCATTGGTACTGTCAGACTCCAACAACTGCGATGTAGTATATAGTTCCTATACAGGGCTTTTCACGATGGGCGTTAATTAGACGTTTCTGGCAAACCAGATAACGGATCATCCTGAAAATTCCACAGTATGCATAAATTAATATGATCTACAAGCCTAAATCCGGCGTTGCCGCTTCTACTATAAAGTAGCGCCTACTTTGTTTTTTCAAATGGAACACCCTGTAAATGATATCATATTATGATTTCTTATCACTTTATCAACAAGTATTTCCCTATACCTATCTGTTACCGTTTAGAAGATATAAATTAATTTCGATTTTTTTTTACCAAATAAGTACCATTATAAACGCTGATAATCTTGAAATCTCCGGTACTAAGATGATCAAATTCGGAATGGAGTGGAGTGATACCATAAGGATCTTCACTTCGAGTCATATTTTCATTTGCCTCATACAGGGTCTTTAAAAATTGCAGATACTTTGTTCACATGAAAAAATGAGTGAAAGAAAATTTTTTCAAATGGAACACCCTCTATATTTCTACATTTTTGAGCTCTACATTTTTGAGCTCTACATTTTAGATTGACTTTGTTCAGATAATCCTATTTCGATTTCGAACCGTTTTCGAGATAAACTGTTTCAAACAGAAACTGACGTGGTTTCCTTGTATTGATCACTTATTTTTGAAATTCAACAGATTTCGTTCGATGTTCCTGCATCAGTCACAGATAATACAATGAATAAATAATTATTAGAATACTCTTCAATCATCAAATGAAACTTCTCTTCAAACAATAGTTTTATTGATTTCATGAATTAGTGAGTTAATTCAATTGTCAGTGTATTTCAGAATATGTTCTACTTAAACAAACATGTAATCTCTTCAAAAGATTTTCATGTGTAGCGCTTCTGATTAGTCTGGAGTTGAACTATTGAAAGCAGATCTAACCGAATATGCATCGGACATTGACAAATGCCTCAATATTTTATAACAAATTTATAAGGCTGTTGCTTGGTAACAGCCCTCAGTCTTCGGCTTCCCGCTGTTACAAGGAAGGAGCTTTCGATTGTCATAAAATTCTGAAATTGAATAATGGGTATAATATGATTATGATCTTTTAATCATCAAGAACAAATATTCGAGTTATTTTATGATGGATGGAATGGATCGGCTTCATGAATTATATAGACATAATCGACAAGTTCTTCATTGTATCCATATTTTTGTAGGATCTCGATTGAATTGTCACTGTCCATCCACTTTTCAATAGACATGCTTCAATTCACGTATTATAAAAATATACACAGAGCACATATGCCAAGGCATCAAACTATTTTGAGAGCGGAAAGACAAAGCGTCATCGTCTTAGGCCACAAACAGAAATGTTATCTATCTATTAATAAAAGTATGCTTATTTAATATTTGATTTATGTTTTCATCGTGTTTCCTATTTTAGGCTAAGAGTTTTTCTTGATTTGACGTGCGGGAATTAAATTGTGTTTTGACGCATGTCCGTGTTGAATAACATGTGTCATCTTGGACGTCTTTTTTTGATCAATCGTTTCAAAAGACAGTATGATTTTGATGGGGAATTGTACTATTGATCCACCGCTTCTTTGGCCCTCAGTATTAATAGAATACTAATGGAGGCATAGAAAGGTGACCAGTGATTACAGGAATTGGTGACGTAACCCAGTCAAAATAAAATTTCAATTAACAATAATTTGCATTGAAATTATTGGTACAGTCTTAGGTACACTATGACAAATCAAATATCGAAAATCCTCACTGGTTCTACGTCTGCTAAAAAAATTATTCGAAGTCAAAAGGTCATCAGCATCGGTTTTGCATTTTCTCGTGAACGGTGAATATACAGGGTGTTGTGAATAAGTGCGACAAACTTCAGGTGTTTCGGCATGGAAAAATAATGACAGTTTGCTCTATAACTTTTGTCCGCAAATGCTTCGTTTTCCGAAATACGGGGTGTTGGAGAAAAAATGACTATTTATTTATTGCTCTGAAACCGCTCGAGATATGCATGAAATTTGACGAGTTTCGAAGGTAATTACCGCGAATTTTCTGACATGCAATTAAGGATTGTATGTTCATCATTGGCGCGCATACAGGTAATGATCTCAATTTTTGAAGAAAAAAAGGTACGCCACTAGGATATTTCGAATAAAAATAATTTTTTAATTCTTTGTTCGATTTGTGCCTTTTCTGTATGGGGCGCCGTTTTTAGGCAAAAAAATTAAAAGTCTTAACGCGTATTTTCATTTCTTTAATACATTATCAAGAACTATCTAATACAATAACGTTAAAGCCAGAACAATAACAGAAAATATCACTAATAAATAAATAGGCCTGAAGCTACAACAAATGTTCAAAATGACCTCCCTCAGACGTGGTACAAGATTCTACTCTTCGCCTCATTGATTGTCGTATTCGCGCAAATACTCCTGTGTATTTCTTATTGTCTCACAGCCGGCTATTTTCGATTCCTCAGGTCTTCAACATTTTCGACGGAAGTGGAATAAACTAAGGACTTAGAAACCCAAAATGCAAGAATCTAGAGGATTTAAATCCGGAGGTCAGGCAGGCCAATGTTCCGTACCTCCTACCTATCCAACGATTTGGATATACTGTATCTAAGTGATTACGTACAATAATGCTAAAACGGACTGGTGCACCATCATGCATGAACCAGAAGTGTTGTCTCAGCTATAGAGGAATTTCTTCAAAAAAAACAGGTAACTCTTCCTGTGGGAAATTAATGGAGATCATCTGTTAGTCGTTGTGGGGGGAAAATATGGACCGATTAAATGATCATCTAGTACCCCAAGCATACAGTTACTGAAAACTGATGCTGAAAATGAGCTTCAAAGATTCCATGTGGATTTTCCTCCCCCAGAGGTGATTGTTATGGAAATTTCTTATCACTGTCGCCCAAAATTAGCCTCGTCAGTAAAAAAAACTCCATTTAAAAAAATTAGAATTTGAGCGATTTGATGAAGGATTCAATGGGCAAAAACTAGGCGCGGAAAAAAAGTCTCTAGGTAGTAGAACTTGCCCCGTTTAATATGAAACGGATCAGTTGCTGTTCTTTAAGAATTTGACTTGTTCTCTTGTAAATACTTTTGATTTTTTTTGCTCTATATCAACGTTTTCTTCTTGATGAAACGTATTAAGGTGCCGTATTTGTCGATTTCCACTCTTTCCTTCAGTTCTAAAGTCGCTCGTAACATGGACTATTTCGGCCATAAGGATGCAGCAGAATATTCCCCCAGAAATTTTTGCGAAATACGCCAGCAACACCGTTTCTTCTGCACCTTGAAACGTACTTTGTTTCGCCACTCACAAAACTGCCGATATTCTTTTTTCATAATGGTTTTTACTTTTTGTCCGGAAGAAAAGGTCAACCTTTTAGTGTTGGCTGCAGCTAATATATCGTCAGGAATATCAAAATCTTGCATGATTTTTAATGGTGATTTTTGAAATGCCAAAATGAAATGACATAAAGCCTTGTTGCTTTTATTTTCGCATCACCGTTATCAATGATACGATAAAGCTTTGAATGTAACTCGATTATAAGCGATTTAGCACCGTCTCGGACATTGCGGGTGACTCGGCTGTCGCCTCGTCACCTAGCAAAGTCCTCGACTAATTTTAAATCCCTGATAATCCGTTATATTAATAGCTATAAATAAAACTTTAACTCAATATTCGATTTTTATTTTTTATCTGTATTTGTTATGTACTCATCATTCGTAGTACAAATTATTCGCGTGGCGTCTATGAGACTTTCGGTCTTACGGTTTACGATAAATTTTGTAATGAGAGAGTCAGGGACTTCCCCGGCTGTACCTTTCTCAAGTGGTTAGAAGTTTAGCCAGAAAAATCGCAGTATTCCATGTTTAGTTGTTGAGGAGTAAGCAGTAAAGCAAAGTTACGGCGAGTCTCTCATCGACGCCACGCAGTATTATGGATAATAATTATTTTTTTTGCATAACTTAGTTAGATATAGAACTGGTTTTTTTTGAAGGTGAGTTATAGTCAAGACTACCTATAGAATTGAAAACTGAATATTTTTTTTTTTAAGATGGAACGTAAACAGTTAGGTATCAAATAAACACTTGGCGCATAAGGGAAAAAAGCATGATATAGTGGATATACCAACATAAGTTTATGTTATGTACACTTCTAATTTTATGTTTCATATACCGGGTCACCCTTGTAACTTCTGCATTCGTGAACGGATTTTTCTGAAATTTAATACAGTTATATAAGCAACCATTTCGGATTTGATCACATTACATTTCTGGAAATACCATAACTTTGTTTTTTAAATGGAACACCCTGTATATTTTCACATATTCAAGTTCAACAGGTCAAAACAAGTCCAAACCTTATGTCAAATGTCATTTTTTTTTAAACAATTGAAATTAAAATTGTTTTTTATTTTACCTCGTGAATAAATGAGATTTGGTCAAAGCTATTCACAATTAGTCGCAAATAACAAGAAAAACTGATTTTTCTGAAAAGTCATTTATTGATGAATCAATTCAGTCACATCACATTTTGATCAAAAAACAATTTTTTCAAATGGAAACCTCTATGGGCCACCTACCTGTTTCTCTCACTCATTAAGGAAAAAAATTACATATCATTTTGTATTTCGGTGCAGTAACAAATTGTATACTTAAAATCTACAACTAGTTCATGAGTTTCCTTGCAGTTCGAAAATTTTTCAACAGTAAGCTGTGGAAAACGACATTTCTGAATTTTGTCCACTGATTGTGTTTCGCTGTCATCTTTCATCTCAACTCTCGAAATTGTTAACTTCCCAAATTAGTTTAGTTGAAATGTAAAATCAAAATTATAGGTTCACAAGAAGTGAACAGGTTGATATGTTATTAATTTACGGAGGAATGTCTTGAAAACAGTGTCGCCCTTGTCAGTTATACGCTGAACGATACCCACACAGAAAAGAACCAACAATGGAGAAGATGATCGTAAGTGAAGGGAAAGAGTTTCTTTTGTTGATTTATCCATCGACCTGAATTGGATACCAATCAATTGTAAAATCGAGAAAACCTTTAAAAATTTTAAATAAAATAACAAAAATTAAACCGACGAAAATCAACTGGAAACAGAAAATAAAATAAACCTTCTTTGTCTAAATGATAATTGGCTCCTAAACTAATGTAAGTAACTGATTTTTAGTCGGCGCCAAACAAACAATTATCGAAGATCATTATCTATGAAAGAAGTCATCAAAACGCAGCCGTGCATCTCGCTGCCATCATTTTACGCTCCACCTAATTCAATTGCTAGTTTGTTTGGCGCCGACTCAAAATCATTACTTACATTAGTTTGAGCTCAATTATCATTTAGATAGGAAGGTTTATTTTTTTTTTGTTTTTCAGTTATTTTTTCGTCGGTTTAATTTTTTTTTTAAAAGTTTTTTTTTTTACTTTTCAGTTCCGTAATTCGTCGGTTTAATTTTTTTTGTTAAAAAAGTTTTTATTTTTCAATTTTTTGTGAAAATCCACCAATTACTACCTACTTGTTTTGATTACTTCCAAAATCTTACTTACCCACCTTACTTCAACTATTACCAGTTAAATATTATGATTATCTGTTTTTACTATTTGTTGTAATATAAATTATTTTCGTTGTTCTGGTTAGTTCATTTCATTACTTTGTATATCATTCCATCCTCTCATAAAATATACTGATTTTGACGGAACAAGAATAATGTCAGTAGCGATCTGTCATTTTCAACTACGTATGTGTGTGCTAATGTTCACTAGTGAAAATCAATTATCCCCATTTTTCTACCAGTAAGGGTGGCTAATTCCTTCCCAAATGCAAATATAAGTATACCCTATCTATTAAAATCGAAACATCAAATCGAAGAACCCAGTACAAAGTTATGCCTGATAGAATCGGTTAACGAACCAGAATTCAGAGGGTGAGTGATCAATATCCTCCATTTCGCTACCCTTGGGTGGATTTCATCTTTTAAATTCAAATGGGACCAAGATGGAAGTACACCCTATCCCAAAGAAAAAAAGAATTATCGGAATCGGACGCCTCAGTAAAAAGTTATGCGTGATCATACATAAAAAAAAATATGATGGAAAAACATAAAATATACGGGTCGAATAGAGAACCTCCTCCTTTTTGGTTTCCACACACCATTATCGTGCTCATAAGTATAACTCACACAATTAGTTGACAAGATTCAGAAATGTTGTTTTCCACAGCTTACTAAGTTGAAAAATTATTCGAACTGCAAGAAAACTGATGAACTAGTAGTAGATTTTTCAATTTATACAATTTTTTTACTGCACCGAAATACAAAAAAAGATATGCCATTTCTTTCCTCAATGAATGTTCTAGAGACAAGTAGGTGGCCCATAGGGGTTTCATTTGAAAAAAATAATTTTGATCAAAATGTGATGTGGCTGAATTGATTAACCAGTAAGTGACAAAAAATAATTTTTTAGAAAAAATTAAGTTTTTCTGTTATTTGCGACTCATTGTGACCAAATCTCATTTATTCACGAGGTAAAATAAAAAACAATTTTAATTTCATTTGTTTCAAAAAAATGACATTTGACATGAGGTTTGGACTTGTTTTGACCTGTTGAACTTGAATATGTAAAATATACAGGGTGTTCCTTCGAAAAAACAAAGTTACTGACACTTCCAGAAAAACCGGAAGTCCGCCATATTGGATTGTAATGTGATCAAATCCGAATGGTTTTCTTATATAACTGTACAAAATTTCAGAAAAATCCGTTCACGAATGCAGAAGTTACAGGGGGTGGCCGATATCCGTGTCACCCGGTATAGAGGTGTTAATATAGAGTTAGTAAGAATAGTTTTTTGTTATTTTTTTATCATTATATACCACAACAATCAGCTAGAATAGTATATTAAAAATATAATGGATAAAAGGGCTTTAAAAAACGCGCGATTTTTTTTGACAGACGGCGCACCGGGTGCTCGAAATAACAAGTGTTTTAAGACCAGTTATCCGAATACTTTTAATTTTTTTTTTTGGGGCACTTTGAAACAAATACGGTATTATTACAAAAAAATGAAATAAGAATAATAA